>VMKM01001498.1:0-135751 GCA_008360985.2 Macquaria ambigua | reverse complement strand
ACAGGACAACAGGACACAGTTCTGGGCGTGGGCGAGTCGCAGGGAAGCTGGCAGTAGAGCTGGAGTAGATGATCCTGAGCAGAAGAAAAGCGGTTAGACAGGGTGGGAATCAAATGACGAAAACAGGACGGAGGAGGACTGACGGAGATGGACTGGTTTGCTGGAGTTCTTAAGAACAGGTGCCTAATTGCTTCTGAGCTGGAGAGCAGTGATTGGTGGAATTGAGACCAGGGCCGGCAACTGAGCAGAGGGAAATAGGAAGAACCCGCCCACAGACAAACACACAGACCGACATGACAGACCTGACAGACAGGAGGAGACAATGGAAACACCAGGGAAGGGAACACACAGGGAAAACACTAGGAAACACTAGAGGTGGAGGGAGCATCCATGACAGACCCAGCGTGTACTTGTTGGTGACGCAACATCGTGGGTGTGTTTGATTTGTTTACTCGCTGTGTGATGCATTAAATCAGTGATTAATTAGGGTAGATGCAACTGTTTTTAACAATTCCGAGGTACAATAATGTTAACCTTAACCCATAATCACATAATTCGTTATTATATTGCATTGTTGTACTTGTCACAAACTGTTAAGTCCAGCCCTGTTGCGACTGCACCTCTGAACCATCCTGACACTGTGGAATGTATCTTTTCCACAGTGTCAGCTGAGTGCAGTGTCACCTCTCTGGACATGGAGCTCTCTGGAGTTCTGCCCTCCTGCTGATTTGGCCCCTTTCTTTTCCTGGACTTACCCATGTTACTGGATGAGTGCTGATCCCTGGAGCAGGTTTTAATTTTTTATTGTTTCCTTGTCCTGCTCAGCTTTCTTGTATTTAAAAGACCTACAGAAAATGAAATCTTCCTTCCTTTAATGCTTCAGGCTTCTCCTACACCCCTGCCTCTGATTGTTATGCATTCATTCACCTTCAACCTTCAACCCAATGCAAACTATTTCTGCACTGATCCAGCTTGTTGCCTCCATAATTTCTGTGCTGTGTTCTCAACCATCAGTTATGTAGTTTTGTTACAAGGATCAAAGTTATTATGCATGTATGCATTTAAGTTTATAACATAGCTTCAGTGTTTTGGAGATGTTAATTTGCAGGGAAACAGCAAAAACAACATATTACACAACATCTGGGCTCAGGAGCTGACAGGAACAGGAGCAAGGCGTCTATCAGTTTCCGTGGTGATGGATGTTTCCTGTGAGCAGTGAGTATATCCCACAATTTACTTGTTTATTTATACCCACCCCCTAACAATCCACAGCTGTGACGGTAGCTTCATGTGGAGAGATCCTCCATAGTTAAGTGCTAGTGGAGGAGAGCAGTTTGAGAAAGGCTCCTTAAAGTCCTACTGTCGCAATCTTCACTAAAGCAGGAAGCAAAATCTGCTAAACATCTGCACGTCTGCTTACAACATTACCACAACTTTTGGTTCTCTAGCAAAACTATTGACAACCTTTTGGACGGGGGTCACCTGGAGTGCAGTCATGCACCAAAGGGAGGGAGCCGATTTATTCATACAAGCTCATTTATCAGGAGTGTCTTAGCAGATCTTAGCAGCTATTTGGGTGAATTGTGAAACATCTAAAAATATAGGTGGGATAATGTCATTGTTTTGTGAATCACAAGTAGGTATTGAGTATTGACATTCAAATCTTAAACCCTAAACAAGTCTTTACCAAATTTGATGCCACTTAAAAATGGAAACAACCGCATAGTTACTATATCGTATTCAAAAAGGTAATTTATTAAGTTAAAAATAATTCATTCAGGTACTACATCAGGTACTGCTGAGTTTTCAGCTGATCTGAAGTTGGAACAAAGGCCTGAATGTTTGCTCTGTCTCTAAATATGCAGCTGATCCAGCCTCTACTTTGGACTTTGGTCTTTAGTCCAGTTAAAGTCTTTAAAGTTAAAGTTTTTATTTTTTGTTGAGTCTGATGTCATTCAATTCTGATTTAAATCCAGTTCATGTGATTGAGGTCCACACCCAAAGTCTTCAAATCATATCATGTCAGGACCATGTCAGTGTTTTAGCCAAGACAGGCTGGCCAATCAGAGTTCTTGTTACTGCTTTTGTGTACTTTGGTTATTTTTAAAGGGGTTCTCTAGATCCAGTACTCTAGTATTGCACACACGTGGGAGAAGTTTGTCTTTCTAACACAAGGTTAACGTTGTGAAATGGTTGCAGTTTGGTTAGGTTTAGGCACCAAAACTACTTGGTTAGGTTTAGGAAAAGATCATGGTTTGAGTTAAAAGAATAACATTGACTTTTGGTTTCACACGGGACACGAACAGTAGTCTGTTGGGTGAAAGTCCAGTGTTTGACCCATCCGTCATTCATCCATCCATCCACCCCAACCTCCTCGCTACATAGAGTTTGTTGCTCTTTATGCTACACAACCTGACTGACTGACCTAAAGGCTTTCTGCCAGAAAGCAGAAAGATAAAGCAGGCATCACTGTGAGATCATCTGGGTTATCCCGGTATCTGCTGTCACAGTCCTGCACTTTAAGCAGTGGTGGAAGAAGTATTCAGATTCTTTACACCAATAAAACAATCTAAAAATACTCCATTACAAATTTATATTCCTTTTCTCCCCCTTGTTTTACTTTTCTCTAATCTTTGCTTTTTTGTGAAATATTTTTGAATTTTACCTTTGGGCCTCGAACAGTTATTTAAAAAAAACATCTGAGAAGTTTAGCGGGAATCCTTTCTTTGGTGGAACTGCTAACAGCTCACAGACATCTGAAAGGTGACAAGGGGCCCCAACTAAACATATTTCTTTTTGTAAGGGGTCACAAGCCAAAAAGATTGGGAAACACTGGTTTTATCTTTAACAATGTATTTTAATCAAATTTTGAATTGTAGTCTAGTAGAAGAAAAAGTGGCTTAGATTGGAAATGCTAGTAGAGAAGTACAAGTATTTCAAAAATGTACAAGAGCACTTAAGTAATTGTACTTAGTTACTTTGCTTTGAATGCCCACCATCTGCCCTGACCACCCGGTACATACAGTATATGTAGGATTATTGCTAGTGAACATAATCCAGGCAGCAATTACATTTCCCTTCATCTTGAGTAGTATGTTTTGAGTCACGTGTGTCTTGAAAATGTATTTCCAATCACTCCACTGCTTAAGTGTCCATCTCATTCAGGATGTTAGTCAGTTAGTTAGATGTCTAGCAGTACTGGATCAACTAGGACTGCAGCCTGCCTCAGGTATCATGGAATGTCCAGATCACATAGCACTAAAAAAATCAATGTGAATTTATGGTGATTTATGATTAATCTAATGATTCTCTGTGAGCAGTGTCGGTCATTCATTTGCTGAGCACACATGGTGTTTAGATTTTGAAGGGAAAGATAAAACCATGTTGACATTATGCAGTTGCATGTGAGGCTGGAAAACAGTGGCATCCAGGCGGGATGTTTGGAGTGATGCCTGAAGTTTGATTGGTATCAATGTTGTAAACATCACAGAAGGAGCCACTCAGCGTTAGCCTCAACAAAGAAAGCTCATTTCCCCATTACCCTCAGAAAGTCTGTGATGTTGATTTGGACATTATCCATCTGGTCATCATCTGTTGACTTGGATGACGTCAAAAACCTTTTATCAGATAGAATTCTCACATGGCCAAGTTGACAATTTGCAATGGAATGCATTCCGTCTCAGCGTTGGAAGAAATGGCTTCCTTCCTTCTTTACTTTATACTTCCTTTCTCATTAGTCCCGTACATGCCTCATGGTTGCTTTACTTTCCTTCTGCATACCATGCTGTTTTTCATGTGTTTGAGTTAACCAAATCAATCATACGTCTTTACTTATTTTTGGCAAAAAATAAAGAAAAGATTTGTCTTTCACAAAATAATCTGTAAACTACGGGGATTTCAAATGCATGTTTCTGATACAGTAAATGAAAGGAACCCCGCTGAATTTAGCTGTTTCTATTCCATGACACACATTAGAAATAAAGTTTTAAGACTTTACAAAATGACTGCATCTTGGAACAACATTTACTAATTTCTTGTCACACTGTGCAGCCGAAAAGACTACAGTTTGTGTCAAAGTCCTCCAAGTGAATAACAGATTAGTAGACTATGGTAACACTATGCCCTGCAACATACAGCGTAATTTTCTGGAATTTACAGTGTCATTTCTTTTACTAACAGTGTTCCAGTACAAGGGAATAAGATGTGAAGTTAGGGAATAAAGGGGTAACAATGTGTTTTTTTTTTTACTGGTACCTATTCTGTTATCACAGGTTACAGTATGACCTACTAGGTACAGTACAAAAAATGACACTGTAAATTGGGAAGAATTATGCTGTACGTTGTGGGCCATAATCTAAAGCGTTACCAACACAGCATACCCAGACCTGCAAACTCACAACAGGTGAAAAAGGTGACATATTTGTAAAGTCAACCCCTGTAAGGGCGTCTGGGGGCATCCTTCCCCAGAATAATTTTTTGGGGATTTTAACATGTAAACGAAGCATTCTGGTGCACTCTGATGAGAAAATAAAGGCAAAAAACACATTTATTGAAACCAGTGCTGTTTCTGAGTTTATTTCTTACAACTACTTTCTAACTTTAGCTGACGTGCTAACAAGCTAGCAAGCTTTCCATTATAAATAGGTTGGGAAAGATTTGATGGGGTAATGGCCTTCAATAATGGAATGTTTCATTTCATTTATATTTAGTTTAGACAGAAAAAGGTTAAGAGGCTTGTGCTCAATTGTAACTGGGGAGTTAAAAAAAAGTTTTTTTTCGATTTTTTCGACATATTCTACAGATATCAATGGTCAATATGACTATCAGCAGATCATTTTCACTGTGTATTTTTGCTGAGAACCGCACGTGTTACACGGAAAAAATAGGCAAGACTCCGAATCTCTAGATGAGCCGCGCTGAAGACAGCTGTGTGGCTGCTCTAACCTGTTAAAATGGACGCCAAAATGAAAAGCAAGAGGTTCCACGACGCACGCACGCTGCTCGGGTCGGCGGTGTGGCCCGGCTGTTACCTGAAAACTAGTGTTCATTGTAGTAGTACCACGAAAAGTTGTCTTTATACATCCATGGAAAAGAAGACGATGCAGTTATCTTGATTCTGATTGGCCAAAAGACTCGAAACGTCTCACCAAAGATGTTTTATTGAGAAGAAGATCGCAACGTGACAACAGCTTTCTGAAAGGTCTCTGTTCTCACTCCAGTCTATGACACCCCCCCAACCCCTCAAAAAAAACAAACTCTTCGGATCAACATGATTCACGTGAATGACATATTTTCATTGAAAACGGCAAATTTCGCCGAAAAGCAACTAGTTTGCAGGTATGCATACCGGAATTCAGCTTTGCACACTACATGCTTTTATACAGTCACAAAGATGTGTAGAATAATGTGTGGGACAAACAACAGTTCATCCATCTGCCCAGTACAACTAGGTTGTCAGATACGTTCCATAAGCACAGGTTTTGGTTTTTGTCTCTACAGGTACAATGGTACCAAACCTGGCAACCTCTTTAGGACAAGACTTTAGGAAGCTGTTTAGCTTTAGCTCTTAACTTCAACTAAACCACAAACTGTCATTTTTACATTTCTGTTTGTGTACAGATTAAACAAACAAGAACATGTTCATTAGTGAGCATTGGCCTTTGGACAGAGTCAGGCTAGCTGTTTCCCCCTGCTTCCAGTCTTTATGCTAAGCTAAGCTTACCATGTTCTGACTCAACCTTTGTACTTTGTACACACAGACATGAGGTTGATATCCAAAGTGAGAAAGAAACTCAGGCTCCTACAAGTTTTGTTTATATGTATCACAACACAGTCAGCATCAATGCATTTATTACCGTGATGTTCCTATAATGTGTAAAATAAGAGTATGGGGGCAGGGTGGTGGATGGGCATTGAAAGATACAGGAGACCTGATCTAGAATATAATATTTAAGATCTGTGTTGATGTGCAAATGAGATGTAAAGTTCAAAGCTTATTTTGATTTCTGTCACGAGTGTCCAGACACCAGACAGTAGGGGTGTTTCTGTTGAAATCAACAATGCCATGTAAATAATGGCATTAATCACTAAGAACCACAAAACAACCAATGTATGTGGCTGAGGTTTCCATGGCAACACAGATAGACAGCGTTAGTGGTAACAGATGAATCCCACAGCCAAACTGTGTTTGAGCTAGACAAGCTTTAAAGAACCTTAACCACAAATGCAGCAGAACAGCCTGACCATGTTCAAACCACATGTAACTGAATGAAAAGATAAATTGTGGTGGGGTATGATATCAGTACACCTGAGAAACAAACTTGATTACTTCAGTACAACAAGCACAGGAATAAAGGTCTATAGTTTACAGTGTGTGTGTGTGTGTATCCTTAAATTAATGTGGATTTGAGCCATATGACTCGGACTCAAGTTGAAGTCAAGTCAGGAATCTGATGACTTCAAACTTGATAAATTCAAAATGAGACCTGAATTTCTTGACTTCACTTGGACTTGACAAGTCTTGTAATTTGGAATGACTTGATATCCAACCCCAAACCCAAAGATGACAAATTCTGTTATCTGAATCAACTTAATTTTTCTGACAAAACATAGTCATACTCAATCTGGCAGCAGCCAATAATGTTGCATTAGCAGGAGGTAAAGGTGTGCTGACCAGAAGACAGACAACAGATAACACACCAAGAAGCTGATCAGTTTATCAAGTTTGGTTGTTTTTGTGGATGACAGCATTTTTTGTTGCCTAAGTGATATCATTTTAAGTGGATATCAAGTTCTGGGACAGCCGTAATGAAATGAATTAAGCGCTATAGTGTCAAAATCTACCAAGATCTCCCAGTAAAGATGCACACTGCTTGGGATGGAACTTGGGAGTGAATAATGTCATTCATTCATATAATTTCTTAAATGTGACCAATACAGTGTTTGTCTAGGTCTGCTATGCATATATGAATGAGTCATTGAGCACTTGGTGTCCATAGCAACTAACACAGCAAAGTTGGCTAACTGAGCCTCCTGTGAATGCCAGATCAGATCAGAGATTGGACAAGGTGAGACTGATCACTCTGCCTTTTTTCCTGTTGTTGTACATCATTTTATGAAAGCTGCTTCTGGCTGATCCATGCCTTTTGCCAGTCAGTCAGCTCAGCTGCGATTCTAGCCTTTGACTGTTTGGCAACTGCTTGTTAGTTATTCAATAAATAATCATAAATTCAATAATAAAACAATAATGAAAAGCTGTCTAATGTCTCAAGCACCCATGATAACAAGCTCTCTGTTTTTTGTTAATGTCTGAATTTAAATCTGGGGCATGTAGACCATAGGATTCAATTTTAAAGGGCCTTTAACACAGAAGCACAGTGATCTAGGTTTACATGCATATTAAATCCTGGTTTTGATCATATTCAGGATATGGAATTTACATGTAACATGAAAAACGTGGTTATTCATATCCCTGTATACATGATCATAAAAGTATCCAGGTGTCTGATTATTTGCCTGCAGGTGTGACCTTAACAGTTGAGAATTAACTCTGGCTGTCTAAATTCTGCTGTTTACTTCTTCATGTAATCACTGGTAATGGAAAACAATAACGACAATACTTTATTATTAAAGTCAGACATTCCTTTTATTTCATCATTACTTCATTTACCATAATAATTTCTGTTTAACTGACTAACTACTACATAGTTGACACATCTGCAAGCATGGCAGAGAATGATCAGAAACCTTTCTGTTGGAGTACTCCCGCTAGCATATGCAGATTTCTGAAAACAGAATGTGGTGTTTACGTGCGCAACTCATAACCAGGATATTCCAAAAACCTGATCATAACCAGGATACTCATGCGCATGTAAACACACTGATTTAAGAAGTTTATGTTATATTTCAGGCATCAGGAAATAGCTGTGAAAAGACTGGAATTAAATGAGCAACAAGTTCCATTGTCAGCAGAAAGGGCATTTACTATTTCACAACGGACACAGATTGGCTCAAGGTTTTGAGTGACATGTTAGCTTTCCAATAGGAATTCAGAAAAAAAGAGCTGTGGTCTGCGGCAGTGACCAACACTGCTCTAACCTATCCAGGAGAACGGGGATTTATCTGGCTTACAGTGAGTTTACACAGCCACACTACACGGTAGCCAGTTAAAGGTTAACCCTGGTATTTTTAAACTTGGCTCCATTTTTACAAATGTTGGGGTCTAAATGACTAATGGTTACCAAACATTTTGGAATTGCTTGAATAGAGTGCCTCAGCTGTTATCTGCGAATGGGCTGCAATGGCTGCAACGTAATCCTTGTAGGCAATTGTGCCCATCAAAGTACGTCCTCTAAAAGTGCTTGTTTTTGCCACTGATAAGCTCAGATTGTTATTTGAAGTGTCTGACAACATTATGGAAAGGATCCCTACAGAGACAGACCTTTCTGTTAAAGAGTAAGATCCTTTTTGTTTAACCAGAAACAGAAGTCTCGCTCAAGGAACAGTCTCGCTCTGAAATCTCACGAGAGGTTGAGTTGTTGCAGGAAGACGACGGTGGAAATGGGAGTCAGAGTTGGAGATGGGTGTGGTTAAAACAGTGAGTGGGTTTATGTACCCTCTGACAGAAGCCAATAGAATCTAATAATGAGGTAAACGCAGTATAGGCTATCATTATCAACATCCACATGAATATTAAAATCACCTACAATAATTACATTATCTTTTTTAAGGACTAACCCTGATAAGAACTCTGAGAATTCAGATAAAAATTCGGAATACAATCCAGGAGTGCGGTACCCTATAGCAAATAGAATGTTTTTTGGTTGGGTGTGAAAGACTAAGAACAAGGCTTTCAAATGAGTTATAATTTAGCTTAGGTTTAGGATTGATTAATAGGCTTGATTACTGGGGGGAGTGGATTCATTTAGGCTAACATATTCTTCATGACACAAGCCAGGTTTCAGTAAGACAAAATAAATTAATATGATAATCTGATGATTAATATTTTACTAGTACAGCTTTAGATGACAGAGATCTGATGTTTAAGAGTCCACATTTAATTCTCCTATTTTGTTGTACTGTTGCAGTGGTGGTTTTAATTTTTATTAGGTTTTTATGTATAACTCCTCTTCTGTTTACTTTTGATTTAATTCATTTAAGTGGTTGGGGGGCAGACACTCTCTCTGTGGAGTTTAGGGTGGGTAACTGCTCTAATGGAAGTGCAGAGAAGCGTGTAGGACTGCAACTCTTCCTCCTGGTCGCAACTCTGGGTTGTCATGGCTTTGGTCCACTAATAAACTCGGACAGATTTCTAGATAAGACAGCGGCTCCATCCAAAATGGGATGAATGCCTTCTCTCCTAGGTCTTCTTCAGAAAGTCCGCCAGCGGTTGTATGATGGCATGTGGTTTAACATGTCATCACTGGTCAGATTTGGCAGGGGCCCAACCTGCCAACCAAACTATGGAGTCCGACATTGTCTTTGCATAGGGTCGTTACCGCTGCCGTGAATAACAATCTTACCATATTTACGCTTATCCTTAGCCAGCAGTTTTAAATAGGATTCAACGTCGCCCACTCTGGCCTCATTTGACTATGGTTGCAGGTGTCACTAACTTCTCATTTCTCAAGATAGAGCTGCCAATAATCAAAGTTGGTTTCTCAGCGGGTGTGTAGGAGCTACCTTTGGTCGGCCCCATAGACTGTATATAAAGATGGACGACATGACAGCTCCCCAAAAGTGAAGTCAAAACATCTCGATCGCCCCCTGGTGGCTGGCTGCAGTATAGGTCATAAGCCCCGCCTCCTCCATGTTAGTGGATGGGACATGGGCCAAACTGAAAAGTCAAAGTACACATCAAATACTGTACATTTTTCCCAAAGATGGTTTCTGTCATTTTAGGTAGTTCTTATCATGCTGATGTGTGTTCAAGTGTTTGTTTTTCTGATAAGTTTGTTTTTAATTAGTTATTTGATGCTATAAAAACGGGGTGTCACGTCATGATTGACAACTGTGAGTGTGCTGTGATTGGCTTAGGCGCGTGTATAGGCGGGTACTGCGCAGACTCTGGCTCCAAATGCGCAAGATGGCAGCTCCCGTATCTGGGGTATTTTGGCTTCATTTTCTACAATGGGAGGAAGTGGAGACGTGTCGTCCATCTTTATATACAGTCTATGGTTGGCCCTCACTGGCTACTGGGGGCTGGCCAACTACAGCAGCTAACAACTGAGTTTCCATGGTGCAGAGCCGCGCTTCTAATTCACTAAGCCTCACCTCCAACACGGTGAATAAACTACATTTATTACATGTACCATTATCACTAAAAGAGGCAGAGGAATAGCTAAACATTTTACACACTGAGCAGGAGAGGGAGAGGGAGAGAGAAAAGCCATTACTAACTGCTAAACTAAAGTATGGTGGCAAGCAGAACTGAATAGTGTGTAAACAAAGGGATTAGCGAAAAAGTTGCTAGAAGAAGAAGAGCATTATGAGTGCTTGAGCAGAACTAGTGTAAGTTTAAATGTATAGTGGGTAATTAGCTGTTGTAATGAAGAATATAAAAAAATTAACTGGGTTGAGCTCGTGCAGCAAAAATATGCTACCAGTATCACAGAAACGCTGGCAACCAGAAATGAGACAATACACAGTGCACAAAGGTTAAAAGGTTCTATGAAATGTGAATACATGAAAATACTTGTTGACCCCCTGTCAAGCCCAGAAAGCAACTCAGTGTTTACTCCATGACGTCATAGTGAAATAGGGCAACTGTGTTTGAACTACATGTCCAAATCAATGGTAGAAGGAGGAAAGGGAGGATTTTTCAGATTAGATATGGTTGCTACAGTAAAGGGACGGCTTCCGGAGGAAAGGAGTATTTGTGACCAAAACTGCCCAGAAAAACAAAGAGATGATGAGAAGTGGCAGGCAGTAAGTGGGCGATCAGATTGAAAACAGCCCTATGTTAAAAAATGGGGCATATTTAAATTAATTGGTATCGGTTAAAATAGACCTGATCAAACGGATCCTTTCTTTATTGTACAACTGTGTCTATATTTAGTCCACCTTAATCTGCTAGTGCTGTAGCGCTGCTCTGCTTTAAGACAGCCAGGCTCTACAGTGTGAGCTTTTTCCACACACAGTGAAAATGAAAATGTGAAAAAAAAAATGTGCACACTGTGTTCTGACAGCTGGATTGGTAAAATACATGGATTCACTAAACTACTATGCTAACAAGTCTCTTATTGAATCTTTTGTCTCTCGTCTCTCTTTCTTATTAACAAAGAACCAATCAGCTTCTCATTTTTAATTGGCATTGACCATCTTTTGCCAATTAAAATGACAGACGTTGCTGGGTAATGGTCTTCAGCTGTCACTTGGGTAATGATAATTTCGTGAGTAACTAGATGACAGGCCAAAATTAAACTTGTCAGGTTTGTGTGCTCTCTTCAAGCCAGTGTCTGTAGTTGGCCAAAGATCATTTTTGAGGGAAGAAACCCCACTTTGTAACACCAGTGTACAATCACTACAATCAGTGTTTCAGATCACTAAAATGTTTTACCTTGCAAGGCAGCTGGATTCGTGAGATCACGAGATCATGCGATCACATGAGAATCCATCTTGCCAGGTTTCAAGTTATGCACTTGTGGCTGAACCACAGTGGGTCGGACCAATCAGCGTCCTATGAGAAACTACTTTATTCAGTAGTTTCTACTTGCTTTCATCACCTCCTCCACCTGCTTCCAGCCTGGCTCCCTCATATCAAACTCGACCAAGGGCTGCCCCGGGGAGCCACTCATCCCCAATTCCTGCTCCCTAACAGTTGTTCTGGGTGCTCAGAAGGTAGAGATCAACTTCCTCTTTGGAACAGGTGAGCTGGCCCATGTGCTGGCCAGTGTGCTGCCTTAGCAGATGTTAAGTGAACTAGAAAAGGTTCACAATGAAGACAGCTCACTTCCTTGCTCTCCCTCCCTTGTCGTCTATGCTATTCCACTCTTCTCACTGGTTTAATTCAATTCAATTCAGTTTTATTTATATAGCGCCATATCACAACAAAGTTATCTCAGGGCACTTTTTCGAGTAGAGCAGGTCTAGACCGACTCTTTATATTTACAGAGACCCAACAGTTCCCACCATGAGCAAGCACTAGGCGACAGCGGCAAGGAAAAACTCCCTTTTAACAGGTAGAAACCTCGAGCAGAACCAGGCTCTGGGTGGGCGGTCATCTGCCTCGACCGGTTGGGTTGAAGGGGGGGGGGGGGCAGGAGGGAGAGAGCAGGAGGAAAGAGAACATACAGCAGCACAATACAGTTCCACATAGAGAAGTAAAGTAATAGTTGTGGTAATGGTATTGATGTTAATATTAATAAAAATAATACTAATAGCAATATTATAAGTAAGTATAAATAAGTAATATTAATAATAAGAACAAAAGCAGTAATAGCAGCAGTGGGTGCAGAGCAAGAACACGGGGGCAGCAGGTGACCTTCAACCATAGATCCAGACTCTACAGCTCCGGAGGCAGAAATACCTGCAGAAAGCAACAGAAGGAGAGAGAGAGAGAGGGGAGAGACAGCACACAACTACGGGAAGAAGTTGAGTTAGTAACAAGCATTGATGGGATATGAGTGCGTACAGATGGAGAGGGAGAGGAGGAGAGAGGAGCTCAGTGCATCATGGGAAGTCTCCCAGCAGTCTAGGCCTATATCAGCATAACTAAGGGGTGGCTCAGGGGTCACCTGAGTCAGCCCTACTATAAGATTTATCAAAGAGGAAAGTCTTAAGCCTACTCTTAAATGTGAGGAGGGTGTCTGCCTCCCGTACACAAACTGGAAGCTGGTTCCACAGGAGAGGAGCTTGATAGCTGAAGGCTCTGGCTCCCATTCTATGTGCTCTAGTGGGGTAACAGGGTACTATGAGCTCTTTAAGATATGATGGTGCCTGACCATTAAGGGCTTTGTAGGTGAGAAGAAGGATTTTAAATTCTATTCTGGATTTTACAGGGAGCCAGTGTAGAGAAGCTAATATTAGAGAAATATGATCTCTTTTTCTGGTTCTTGTCAGTAAACGTGCCGCAGCATTCTGAATCAGCTGGAGAGTCTTAAGGGACTTATTGGGGCAGCCTGATAATAGAGAGTTGCAATAATCCAGCCTAGACGTAAATGCATGGACTAGTTTTTCTACATCTTTTTGAGACAGGATGTGCCTGATTTTTGCAATGTTACGTAAGTGAAAAAAGGCAGTCCTTGAAGTTTGTTTTATGTGGGAGTTAAAGGACATATCCTGATCAAAGATAACTCCAAGATTCCTTACGGTGTTGCTGGAGGCCAGGGCAATGCCATCTAGAGAAACTATTACAAATGGGGGTCACATTTACTGTGTTTACGAGAAGAGTCCAAATTTTCTGAAAGTTCCGAGTTCACAAGTTGTGACATGTTTTAGTCATATAGAGTTTTTCTTTGTAATTTTATAAAATGTCTGAGGAAAATGTTGATATAGATAGAAAGTAAGAAGCGAAGAATGTCAAGAGAACAACAAAGAGCTTTTGACCGTTGCTTAGCAGCAGTGTTCTCACAACTTACCACTTGAGCATATCAAGCATAGATATAAAACAGTAGATGTGACATCACGTCATAACTCATGGGATGACCGTCCGCCATCTTACCTGGGTATTGTTTACAATCACCACCTATGGGCAAGCCCCCAGGAAGTGCGCAGTAAATCAGTGGATAATTTTTTTTGAGGTACAACAACTAGCCAGTATGAACACTTGAATATCCCTTATTTAAATCATTATGTCCTAAAAGTTGTAAAATGCATAAATGGCCGAATCCAGAGTTATAGAGACTGCCATTCATGTGAGTGAGACTGAGACTGACCGGTTGGGAGGCGGGGCTAAAAGAAGCACTAGTGCGCTTACTCCCAGACCCATGAGACCTAGTGGTTTGGTGGTGGGGCTAGAGGCAATGCTAGTGCTTGCTCTATGGGCCGTACAATGCGGAAGCGATGTGGAAGATCCGGGTAATTTTATACCCAGGAAGTCGAACTTTTTTGGCTTCATGCGACACTGAGCAGCTTTCATAGGAATGAACGGGGCCCCGTCTCCGACACTGTATCCAGTTCTCTTTATACATCCATGCCTATGGGCAGCAACTATGTTTGTCGGCTGTGCAGCATTTCATTGCTTTTTTAAAAGAACCAAAGAGACCAGGGAGGCTGACATCAGTCCACACGTCAGTATAGAGTAGATGAGATTTATTCTGTGTCAACTAAAACTACAAAAAGTTAGTAAACTAGGTAACTTTACCGTTAGCCACCAAGTAACGGACCAGCTGAGTTCTAAGTTATTGCTGATTGCTAGCTCTCAACAGAATTGATAGTTAGCTAAACAGTTAAGTTATAACCGGCAAACATAGTTTTAATGTTAGCTACACTAACTTAGAGCTCAAAGGTAACATTTAGTAATGTTAACGTTATAACAGAGTTATTAATATTACCCCAACATTTGACCGCTAAGCAGCTAAGTCCATGCCAATCAAGTGTAACGTTAAAGTAACCACAACATGTTAACGAAAAGCGCTCGTCTTCACTTGTAATTCCCATTTAATAAATCACCAGGCAAATCAACACAACAGTAACGTTAGCCACGTCCTTGACAGCAGCACGGAACACTAACCAACCACACAATCAGCCAATTTATTGTTATTCGAGGCCGAGGAGTCGCACTTAACGTTACATGTTCACCACATAGCTAACCCAAAAATTAGTCGCCTTGAATCCAGCAATCAGTCATCATACCGGTATATTAACCTCACTTGTTGTCAGCTTACCTCATGCCTTTACACGCTTTTCCTTTCAGTAAAGCAAATAAAAAGGAATCTATGTTTCGATCAGGTAAAGTAATCCTGTCGAAGATTTGTACTTCAGCAGTTCAGGTCCAGCTAGCTTGCAGTTTTGCAAAATTCCCGCGATTTCTCCGCATTATCATCGTAAATAATGTCCATAACGTTACCTTGAAATGAGAATGAAAGACAACTGCCACTGTCCATCAGGAGTTCTGCTGAAGGCATTAACGTTACAGCACAATGTAAACCTTTCAAAACTAAACTTTATCAACACAAATAACTCCTCATTTACAGTTAGCAAGGCTCTCCAACCTCTCCTCTTATCATCAAAACAAACCCTGTGTGTGTGTGTGTGTGTGTGAGAGAGAGAGAGAGACAGAAAGAGAAATATATCTTGGCCTTATGTACAATTTATCATGTTAATAAATATACTAATATATTACAGTAGGTGTGTTTCTCTCTTGTGTTTCTGATTGTAATTGCCTGCCAACATAGGCCATAATACTGAATCTATTTAGGATTTCTACATAAAAGATATTGCTTAATGTAGTATATTAGCCATTCAGAATACCAAAGACAGTTCTTACATATTCACATAAGTTCAGGCAAAATTGAAAAAATAAAATCATTGTCTGCATTGTCTGCAATAAAGTGCACAATTATGAGATTATCTTAATGATTGAAAGCATGATTTGTTCTCTTGGAGCTATAATTATCAAATTTCTACCAGAATCTTTTTTTTTTTTTTTGGTTGATTCTAGACAGGCACAGTTGTCTTACGCTCATTACTTTGAATAAAAAATACTTAGCTCACTCAGATGGCAACGGAACCATCTCCATCTCCATAACTGATGAAGGCCATGAGATGTTGATGAAAGTCTAGCAAGTGGACCTTGAGTTTAAAATTCTGTCAAACTAATGAAGTAGAGTGTTGATATTCATCAGCTGTTTCCAATATGCTTCACAATCATTGGTGCATCCACAGCTAGGTGATACTGTTAGTATCCTGCCACATGTTTATCTGAGGTATTCCATCTGAGAGCTACATCTCAGAGGAGAGGACCTTTGCTAGCATTCAGTGGGAATAACAACCTGCAGTTGCTTTACATAGGCTAGGTACATTTAGTTTAGAATACTTAAGATCAAGATATTATTAGTATCATGTGAGAGTACTCAATATGAGTACTTGAGTTACATCTCAGATGAGAAAGGCTTGCTGCCATTCAAGAGAAGTTGCCAGAGTAGCTACACATTTAGTTTAGAATATTTCCCTTGAATTTGGATGCTGCATGTTTATCTGATACTAGTCAGAATGTTGTCTGAGCTTCATCTGAGATGAGAAGGGCTTTGTTAGCATTCAGGGGAAATTGCAACATGCTCGTTGCATAGATTTAAGATGGCAGATTGCAGTGGCTCTGTTGTTCTGTTGGTTCTAATGTGCTCCCTGCTAACACTTTTCAGCAGGGAGCAATCATTTGTTTCGGGGGATTAGCCCTCAGCAGATTCCTTGTTGTTGCTTGGATTCTTTGAGAGCTTCCTCAAAGAGCAGAGCCTTTTCCACCAAAATGGTACATTAGCTATAAATGGTTAATTCCTTGATGTGAGTGTCTGTGACTGAACTATTTTTGTGGTCAAGAATGAATATGAAGTTTTACATTTTTTATATTTATATTTTTTACATAATTGTGGGTTTGCAGACCATTTATCAGGGTGAACAGCAAATTAGACTGAATGGAGTTCACCTATATGTAATCAAGGTGTGACAGGTGAAATATAGTTAAAGGTGAAATGCACCTGTATCTGAAAGGTCCTACAGCTGGTCAGTCAACTCCTTGACAAAACTACATCATGAAGACAAAAGAACATTCCAAACAAATTGATAACAGGAAGGAAAACATGGCTCAGTTGTAAATCTGAAAGCCCTTGCAAAAAAGGCCCCAGTGAGGGAAGCCACCAAGAATCCTGTGGCAGCTGAAGGAACTATAGATTTCCATGGCTGAGACAGCAGACAGTGTACATACTACTGTTGCCCAGGTGCTTCAGCAGTCACAGTTTTATGGCTGTTGAAAAAACAAGGCTAGTGTTTGCTAGAAGGCATGTGGCAGAGTGCACAAAGTAGAAGGCTCTCTGGTCTGATGAGACTGTAGATGAATTGATAGTCGAGAATTAATGAACAGTAATTGTAGTCATCTATTAAGAAAAAATGCCATTTTCTGGTTCCAGCTTCTCAAATATTCGGTTTCCTTTGGTTCTGAAAACTTGTGATGGGCATTTTCACTATTTTCTGACATTTATAGATTAAGTGTTTAAATGATTAATTGAAAAACAAGACTAAATAGATAATGAACATAGATGCAGCCCTACACCATAATAAAATCTACGTTTAGTATAAGCCAAATACCACACCCAGCAAGAAGAATGGTGAGCATCCTGCTCTGGGATGCTTGTCTGCAGCAGGCCCTGGAAGATTTGTGAGCTGCAGTCCAGTAAGACAACACACCCAAATGTAAAGCCTAAGCTACACATGAATGTATTCAAAACAAAATATGTTAATGTCCTGGAGTGTCCTGGAGTCCAGACTTCAGTTCAATCCAGAATATGTGGCACTTGAAAATGGCTTTTTTGCAAAGAACTGGGAAAGCTGTGCAAAGGTAATACATGTACGTACCTACTCATATAGATTTAAGACTGTCTATGCTGCCAAAGCAGGCAGGACATGCCAACCTCCCACCCAAAGTGTGCGGGAAGCACATATGAATGTATGGACTCGCATACAGCCTTATCAATTTATAAGATTTTTACAGATTTGCATCATAATGAAATGTATCCATTATCCATAGTGTCTGTGTAGGAGTCATAACAACAAGCAATCCAGGGAGATGTCTGCAAGGAGTCTACAGTATAAAGTAGTGGAGGATATGTGGAATTCATAATTTTTTGACACTGTCTTATCTTTAGACTCTCTCTCTCTCACAGAAACACCCACACACACACACACATGCAACTCATAAGAGACTGCAAAAATACATATGTCTGATTTTAGGTTTGGGAGTCTACATTTGACATTTTATTCTGATTTTATACATGGTTTTGGAAGTGCTTTTGTCTCAGCAGCAGGTGTATAAACACATTAGACTCATAAACAGTTGAAGAGAGTTGTCACATGGCCATTGTTAAGAATTGCCTACTGCTGCCTCCACACCAATGGTTACCAAGGAAACAGTGTGTTATGCTTACTAGCTTAGCAGTTTCCTCTTGACTTGTTACTTTGACAACTGGAATGTCAATTAACTGTGCTCACAAAGGAAAAGTTTGACAAGCCTTTGTTTGCCTACCTCATTTCTTGTAAGGGTGATTAGAGCTGCTATAACTAAAAGCAGTAACAGTTGCTATAAATCAACATGGTTTCTCATTAACATGGTTCAACTGCCCCCTTTAGACATGCATTCCAAACTGATGCTACAACATATCAACATGTCTGCTTTAGTGTGTTTCCTGCATGAAGGTAACATGTATTATGTTGTTATCTGAAATCTGATTTTCAATGGTGTTCAAATTTCAAAACTTTATTTGATTTATAATTCATAGAATGTACTTATTTCTCTTGATCCCCATTCTGTCTTCTCCATTTTGTCATTTCCTTAGTGTAATCAAAATAGAACTTTAAGCTACACATGACTTTCTTAGGTGTTGTTTTTATTGGTTAGTTTGTTTTATCTCCAGCCTGTCTGTTAAAGAAAAGAATGGTAATTCCATTTACACATTTACGAATCAGGTAGGCTTTCACATACAAGGAATTTGCTTTGGTATTTTGGTGCATAGAGAGAGAAAGAGAAAATAAAAAAAGATCAAAATAAAAAAAACAAGTACTACAGGAGTCAAGAAATATAAATAGAAAATTGTCAATAAAAATAGGAAAAAATATTATACGTACGTATTAAGTACATACAATATTTTTCATTTTGCGTGGGGATGTAAAAAATGATCCCCTTTAATCATGGCATTACATTTCACACACACAGTTCGAACAAGGAAAATTTCCTGGGGAAAGAGAGCTTAAATAAATGTGTAGGTTGAACATAAAGATCTGTCCCTCAAATTACTATTGCTAATAGCGAATATGGGAGGATAACTCGGCCATCAATGGGGGTCACTAGACAGAATATGCTAATGTTTTCTGACTAAAACTTGTAACCGACTGAGAAACATGTGAAAAGGTAGTGGTCAAGACAACAGAATGTTGTTTAAGAAGAGGAGGATTAGGTGCTAAAAGGCTATTTCTGTCTTTTTCATGAGCCTTAGACAAACATGCATGTAAAATTCTTTGGTCATAATTCTTTTCTCAGAAACGGACACACAGGTTATTAGCCTGTCTCTCAAATTCTTCCTCAGAGCTAGAGATTCTTTTTATTCTTAACAGTTGACTTTAGAGCTAGCTCCTCTTCAGGCTGTGTGGATGATTACTTGAGCAATGTCAATAGTTATTTCTATCTGTCTTTTTGCGAAAACCTTTGTTAATGTGCCCGATGACAGTAACTCAGGAGTTTGTCCGCTCCACACACAGTATCTGCTCAGCAAGCATGTGTTGTGCTTCCTGCACGTTGGCCTGCAGTGGAATGAATGAATGAATGAAACAAACTCACAGGGGGAGTAGAAGGGTTAGCAGTGGATGAAGAAAGATTCCAAATCAGGAGAACAGTGCTGTTGAATCACTGTCACATCATCACATCATTACGCCAGCTTTTCTCTGGTGAAAGAGCTCTGGGTACTACAGCAAAACACTGAATTAAAAAACAAGACAGAACAATGCGCACCAACACACCGAGGCAGCCATCTTGAGTTTGAGTTGTTAATATGCTATTAACAAATTTAAATATATCTAAAATGTGCAGACTGCAAAGCATAGGCTGAAGTTTATCAAACGTATACCCTTAAAACCACAGGGGGAATGCTTCTCAGTAGATCTATGATACACAGATGAGAGCTCTTTGTCTTTCAGAAATTGGTATTCCTTACTTAAATGTTCCTTACAGCATTATTCAGATATGACAGGAGTGTTACAGAAAGAGAGGAGAACCATGCTAAGGTGGAAAATAATGATATAAAAAAAGAAGATTGTTCTCTGTACTCTCACAGGCTGCATGACTGATGGATTTTAAAATATGTTTTACAGTTGAAGCCTTAAATAACGACCATTGTGAGCTTCACAGTGAATCTGCTATACATTTGTACTCATTAATTTAATCATTTATCGGAATATTCTGTTGCCTATTGTGTAATGTCTGAGAGTGGACAAACATCGAATAACAAGGACTATTACTTATTATCTATTTGCTCACATGTTGTATGTACTGAAAGTTCATTATTTTATCCATAACACATCTGGTCAGATTATTATTGTGGTTGTACAAGTCCTTTCACGTTTATCCACGAGCACCATGAGGGAAAACAATCTTTTACTGACTGATCTGACATGTGAAGAATCTCCTCAAATGTGCTCATTCACAGTGTTTCCTGGTTAAACTGATTTTATTTTTTGCTTAGGAGATGATAATTTATACATTTATTCTCTCTATTTTCTTTATGTTTTTGTGACAACATTCAGTTCAGACAGACCAACAGTGACCAACATGTAAAATTGCGAACACATTTACATTACGAGGTGCATGATTAGGAGGGGCTTATGAGAATGACATGTAATCATTTTCATAAGGGAGAAAGCAACTCTTGGGCAAGAGACTATTTTACTTTTATAACCTAAAAGTGTATTCAGATGCACAATAAATCCCAGATAGCAATAAAGGGATTCTGCTGGGCATGGTGCAGTGATTGCACACAGCATCTCAAAACACCTGTCCTCGTGGTTGGGTTGCCAGGTTTGAGTTCTATCTCAATTTTGAACCAAACTCAGCTGACTGGTGGTTGCATTGACTAGCTAACAAGATGGCTTAGGAAATGTTAAAAGGCATACTTTTTTACTCGGCTTTTGTTTCTGTAGGGGAGCCCTGGTAGCCAAATGGTTCCAGCACATGCAACAATCCACTGGACTGATATGTCCACCACAACTCAGAGGAAATCCACACATGATGCCCCCTGGAGATTCTGCAGAGGAATGTGGAACATGTATTGTATATAGTTAAAGGAAGTACATGCTGGTAAACATTTCACAATATAAAATATAAAATTCAAAGAATCAAATACATGTTCAATTGTTTACAGTGAGTTACTGGTATGTAATGGTTTATTGCACCAGCAATTAATCATCATCACCAGAATAGGCAGCCTTTCCTATAACCTTATAACCATCAGTATTATGTAACAGAGATTGGTAACACTTTATTTCACTGGTCCATAATTTCTCATAAATTTCCTATAAAGTTTTCTGGAAATAACTTAGGTCTAATTATACGTAAATGTAAAGGAAAAGTGTCCATTACAGTTTGTCTACAGACAAGCAAACTCAATAATAACATCTATTTATTGTAATATAGTTACAGGCAAAATTATTTGTTTATGGTTTCATTGTTTGACCTTTATTATAACATGTATTTGTTTTGTATTTGTCTTATTTCATTATTATGGTAACTATTGTCATTTAATGGATAACCACACTATAATAATATAATATGTCAGTGCACACCAATACATAATACTTAAATTATTTTTTTCCTGGTGTGGCTCTTGACAAAATATAATATACAAAAGGTGAAATTCTGTCAGAATTACTGATGAACTGTTCCACACCATTGCTAGAACCCAATCAAAGCAGAGTGCATGTTGATGAAGCATTACATAAGTGAAGCATAAGTGTCACAAGCAAACACAATAATAAATACATGAAGATCTGTTTGTAAATAAACACATTTCTGGGACAGCCTGAGCCATTTCCTGTATTTATACAAGACAATGTTTAGACCTCAAACAGTGTTTAACAGTCTGTCCCTCTGTAAAGAACGTCCTTTATAAACCAGTCTGGAGAAGATGATGCACAATTATCCATCCATCTGTGCATTCTCTGCCTGTACATTTTTTAAACTATTAAGAGCATGTGCTCATGTTTATCAAGGTCCTTAAGAAGGCCAACTCAGAACTAAAAACTTTCTTTGCTCAAAGTGAACATTGAGACACGTATATGACAGCTGATGGTGTTGCAAACTGAATAATTGCTTCCTGTGATCAGTCACATCAACACTCAGAGGGGAATAGCCACTCTGATAACTTTGCTTATTATTTAAATATATTTCATACATTTTCATAGTGGTATGATTTTCAGAAAAGGCAGAAATGATTTAAATAGTACAGCATTTCTTTTTTTATTTGTTTGAATTCTTGGCAACTTATAACAAATAACATGATGTGAAAGTAGCTCTAACCATATCAAAAGGGATGAAATTATGTAAGATTGGCCAAATGGAAGCAAACTGGGCCATGAAGGAAAGTCTGCTGTAAATAGAGGAGGTATCTATAGAGAAAACACATAATTCACGGGTATTTTAGAACTACATTAACAAGCACAAACAATGGAGATGAGTGGAAATAGGTTGCAAATAAAACTGACATCAGCTTTACTCTTCCCTTGAGTAATGTCAAAAGTGAATTTGGAGATAACAAGTCATAAGAAAGCAGTCGCTACCACTGGTGAGCTGAAACTATTCTGTACTACACATATTGCTTCTGGTAATGTGTTGACCAATGTTATATTGTGCAGACATTCCAAAACATTTTCCCTATCTTCATGAAGTTGTATGTTTGTCTCTGCCTCTGTAAGACTGCTTCCATAAAACGGTTTCATCAAACGAAATAGATTTATTGCAGCAAGCAGAATTTGGGGCAGCATATCAAGCCAGAACGCTCATTAGCCTTGCACAAGCAGGATTTGGTTTCTGTTAGATGTAATGTACATAAGCAGCTGATGACCACTGTCTCAGGGCCTTCAGGGCTGCTATGGGCATATGCAGAGCTGTGTGAGTGTGAGGGAGAGCTTGTTTTACCAATTTTGGCCAGTGGTTTCACTTTGTTGTACCCAAAGCAGATATCTGCACATTACTTATCTGTTCCAATCATTTATAAACTGCATACCCAAGTGACATGGAAGTATAAAGAATATACAGTATATTATTTCACTTCCACAGCAATCCACAATCCCCAAAGTGTGTCATTGTTTCTGATTGTAGAGCTCTAACTTCCAGAACATCTTTAACTCTTGAGTACTCTTGAGTCCTTTGTGCCAAATGAGCAAAGAGTGAACAGAGCAGGCATGCATGAGTCAACAGTGGCAAGGAGATGTCATTTGAAAAGCATGTTTTTCAGCCTGGCTTTGTTAGGTGTCACTCTTTGTTGGAAACATATGTCCACACAAAAGCAAGTGCCTGGGAAATGTCAACAAATACTCTACTCCCCTGCCCTTACTTGACAGGTCACCAGTAAACAGTAAATTTTGTTCTAACAGTTACCATCACACTTTTCTTCTCAGCAGGCATCAACATGATGTGAACTTTACTCGTGTCAGGACATTCTAATGGTTCAGGGAAATGGTCTCGCTGTGGAAAAGTTTGCTGGCAATCCTGCAAAGGTTTGTCTGTGAGAAAGACTGATCTGGATTCTGAGATACGAGCATGTGCTCAGAGCCAATGCACAGCAGCAGTATGAGAAGAGCTGATGTACGACAAAGCGGTACTACAACAGGACAATGAAATGTTTGCGTGATTTACTGCTGGAATGTCTCTCTAGAATATTTGTTGGAACTTTTCTCTAGTGCAGAATGTTTATTTGAGGACCACCATGATCAGTGTAACTTGTCTTTTATAAATGATGTGTAAACGTAATGTATATCATTTACAAATCATTTACAAACCTTTTTGCATCCCCCTAATTTAAAGTGTGAACAATTCATCATATCCATCAATTATCTATACCGCTTACATTTGGCTGCTGACATTGGGCGAGAGGCGGGGTACACCCTGGACTGGTCGCCAGTCAATCACAGGGCTGACAAACATTCACACTCACACTTACGGGCAATTTAGAATCATTAGTTAACCTAACCTGCATGTCTTTGGATGGTGGGAGGAAGCCAGAGTACTTGGAGAGAACCCACGCGGACACGGGCAAAACATGCAAACGCCACACAGAAAGACAGCAGCCAGCCATCACTGTCATCATATATAAAATAAAATGTAAACATCAGTTGTGAAACCATTTTCTGTAGATGGCTTTAGGACATATTCTTAGACTATGTATGTCTAAATCTGACAACATGTTGACAACTTATTGCAACAAAGTTGATACAAACTACAACATCCCCTTATTTTGCAAAAAATAATTTATACACATTAGTTTAGGTTATAAGAGCACCCAAGAATTAGCAAGGAACAGCAGATTCTCCTCTCTCTCTCTCTCTCTCTATATATATATATATATATATATATATATATATTAATGTATCGAATTGTAATTACATTTACAATCAAAGGATAAATACTTGAAAGAAAGTAATGTCTGTCTTTTATACGACACACATCCTTCATTGTGATTGGTTGTATAAGCGGGACGTACGTGACCATGACAACCATGAGGAGCGGCTACTGTGGGAAAAGAAAACACTCAACTCAACTTTATTTATATAGCACCTTTCATACAAACATGCAGCCCAAAGTGCTTGGGCCAGATGTCATGCATCTAATGGGCCAGACGTACTGTATGCCAGATCAGGGCCATACCATACGCTTACCCAACATGGGCCATAGGTCTTAAAAAGGCTTTTGATTCTATTTGGCAAGAGGGACTATATTATAAAATTCTCCAAATCGGAGTAGGGAGGAAACTTTACGACATAATTAAGTCAGTGTATGTCAATAATAAATATGGAGTAAAAATTGGCAACAAAACTACAGATGTCTTCACTCAAGGGAGAGGCGTCTTTCAGGGCTTGTCTCCAACCCTATTTAACGTCTACATTAATGACCTGGCAGTCAGCTATCGCACACACACACACACACACAAACACTAAAGATATGTGTATATACGTTTTCTGCTATTTTCTTGATTTTATGAATTGCTTTTTTATTTTTAATCTCATTATTACCTGATGATTTGGCAATATTATCTTTGTTACACTATCAACACACACACACACACACACACACACACACACTTCCACAGTATCACATATCTGTATTGTACTGTAGTTTTCTGCTATTTTCTTGATTTTATGAATTGTACCTTTTTTATTTTTATTATTATTTTAATATCATTATTACCTGACGCTTTGGCAATATTGTCTTTGTTACATTCACGCCAATAAAGCAAATTGAATTGAATTGAATTGAGAGAGACAGAGAGAGAGAGGACATACAGTAGCACAATGCAGGTTCCACATAGAGATGTAAAGTAATAGTAATGGTAATGGTAGTGGTAATTATATTTATATTAATAAAAATAATAATAAGTTATTATTACAATTAGGATAGCCTACATTCACCTAGTAATGGTAGCTAGTAGTAATGAATGATAACCTACATTCACCTAGTCAGTTGTTTGTTACTTTGTTAATACAAGCGACACAACAGCCTCCATCTGGTGAAAAGTATCTTCAGACTGACTGTCTGCCCCTCTTGTATTTTTAACAGACAGATTTCTAGATATGTTTATTTTTATTATGTGACATTTAAAGCGAGAACAAATGGTGAAAATGTTTCACTACGAGACTACAGCCATGGCCAAGTTGTTTATTAGCTTTATTATAATTGCAATGCATTTAAAAGAACATTTAACAGCTTAATTATGCAATAAGTGCAGCCCATGTCTAAATGTGATTAAATTGATGTGAACTGCAAATAGTTACTCACAACTTTGGAGAAAACACTGTCAATCTGACAGATTGTAGCCCTGGTTCAGCCTGAGGTGAAGCTAAACTTGAAAACTAGCCTGACCAGGACCAAGTAAGCTAGGTTTAACTGGTATTCTTGCTTTATGAAACTCCCCTCTGTTTAACTGATTTTGTCAAGTTTTGTCTGCAGGTTTTTATGCTGCCATCTTTGTCAGGTCTCCCTTGCAATAGAGGGTTCGGACCTCAATGGGACATAACTGCTTAAATAAATACAAATTAATACTTCACTTATACATAGGCCTCGACTATCTGTATTTATACACATGGACATGTATTTACTTACACACTGAGGCCTCACAAGCCTCATACTCACTGGGTCACAACTCAAGTCTTTATGGCTGACAGAGCTGGTTTAGTTATCACACACCTGGTTAGGCAATGCAAGTATAATATAATGATTTCAATCATTTAATATGCCTGTTTGGTTGATAGTATCATTTATTTGCAAAACCTAACCCATGGTTTACTGTGAATCTAATCACCTGCATGTACAACGTGACAGACTGGGCTCGGCTTTCAGAAATGAGGAGCACTGATATTGGGTGTTACATATTACAAAGGTCAGATGAAAGTCTTATGATTTATATTTACTTGATAGTCAAATTGAACATGAAATTACACACTGACTGAACAACGATATTAAGCTAGTGCCTTGTTTTTATTATTCAATACAAAAACTGTATTGATGCACCCTATCCACCAACAGTAATGACACACCTACCTACTCATCCACCCATACCTTTACTACAACAGGTCAAAAACAAGATTCACACAGAAAACCAGAGCATGCAGACAACACTAGATCTATACAACTACAAATTAAAGTCCATTAGAAAACAATCCCTGGCTTTTACAAAACTGATTAACCAACATGTTCAATTAGTTAAACAGATAACATTGAAAGGAATGCTTATATTCTCTTAACAGCATCATCAATTTCTGAAATCTGGTCCTTCAGTTGGTTCCATTGTTCAGGATTCAGGGAGATACCTACAAGACATTTAAAACAGAGCTTCAAACTGTGTGTACACCACAACTGCAGGCCACTAAAAACATCAAACATCCATCTTTCCAGTTTTTCATCTAAATATGTACAGTATGTATATCATTGAAACAGATCTATAGTACATGCAGGGCTTACTGATGTGATTACCTTTTTTCCCCGGCTTCATCTCCCCATCTTGGTTCATCCAGTACTCTCTGATGTCAATCAGGACTTTACCTTTGAAGTCCCTGACGCTGACATATCTCATCTTTCCAATCTGTAACAAGCAAACTGTTAACTGGACTTGACTTTTCTCCACAAAACATTTTCAGGATAAATACATTTTATGTCCTTTAAAATACCATCAAACTAGTATTCAACAATACCTCCATCCACACAAAAAATGAAGGTACAATATTGAAGGTATTAACATAAATATTCTTTGCAACAGTAAAAAACAATAGCCTAACTAAACATTGTGCTGTGCATATATGCAATGGCTCGAAACAGAGTGCTATTTCTGGAGAGTTTAATTGTTTCTATCTGAACAGCTAAAACCACAGTATACAGGGGATACCCACCTGGAACATGTTGTCGTCACTATTACCGCTGCCCTTGGATGAGCCACCTGGCTTGGAACTCTCTCCGCTCTTTGGTTTCTTGGCTGGTTTCTCCGGTGGGCTCGACTTCTTTCTCTTTGCCTAGAAAAATGTACAAATACTTTTCAAATTCTTGCCCCTCATCATGTCCTTACCATCCAGTTCAGGGTTAACTGGTTTACAAAGAGTGAAATAGTAAAGAATAGTAAAGCACGGGACAATGAAATGTTTAATCAAAGAAACAGATATTTTCTAAAACAGTTGCTCATCTTTTGTACTGGTGAGTTTCAGGAGGAGTTTCCTGCCATCTAGCCCTGAAGTACATTAGTACTGTCAGTCGCCTAACATTATCTATCTCAAAATAAGATCTGCTTTCAGTGCTTCATTTTTGATGCCAATACATATTATAAGTACATGGATAAAGTAAACAAAACTGAAGTTGGTATTAAAGCACAAACCTTGGTCTCTACTTCACTGTCCGAGTCACTTCCAGATGTGGAAGACAACACTTCCTTTGATTTTGGCATTCTGCTGAGACAGGGATCAAATATCAGACCTTTTTTTCAAGTGTTCATTCAAAAGACTATTTACAGTGACATGTGCAGGGACAGGTTTATTCTAGACTCTCTCTGTGGAGACTGACTGTCTTTGGGCATTACTGCACATGAAACCTCTCTTTCAAATTAATTTTCAAATTCTTCTGTGTAACTTCAATAGAACATATTACAAAATGCTAGTGTGCATACTACAAATGTAATCCTTAAAGGATAATTGATCTATCTGCACTATTAATGGATCTCTTTACAATCAGTATGGAAAGGAGGAATGATTACAGTGACCAATAACTCTGTCAAAGTACATATGGGGATGTGTGCAGGTAGCAAATAAAATATTTGCTTTTTGGCAGTTCTGTGGGGAAAACATCAGAATGACATCATCAACTGGCTTAACAAATTATTTATTTTATTATTATATCTATACACATTATTTACTCACTCAGACCGACAGTCTGCCTATTATGCTGGTACAGTAAGGGACTGGTGTCTGCAAGGCAGTGAGTAAATAGGTCACTACACATAAAATTCACTGTAATTACAATCAGACAGAAAAGTCAGCTGAAAGATGACATTACAAAAAGCAATTTAATGAGCTTGCAGGGTCTTGCTCGTGTTTTTTGTTTTTGACTTCATGGTAGTGATTCCCAAACGTAACAGAATGTTGGCATCTAGCAGTTTCAAAAAATCCCTTTCTACTTGTCACAAAGAACTCAATCTCAAACTGTGAGTGGAGCTGATGAAACAAAGTGTCTCTCCTGATGGCACTTAAATAATGGGAGGACGGATGAGTGTGCTGAACACAGCTGGGGCTGTAATTATTACTGGCTTAGGGGGAGTGCATGTAATATTAAAATCATCCCACCTACCACAGAGAATTCAATTATATGGGCTTTGAGACAATTCAGACTTTAGACACAGTACCAACTCGTGTTGGAAACCCAAAGACTCAATGAAGACAGTATGTTGGCCCCAGTTTATGCCTCATGTCACAGAAAACAAATGTCTAAAACCCCCAAAGGCCGTTATGAGCACAGTCTACCATTTCAAAAAATATATTTTTATCGGAATATTTTTTCATCTATCTCATTAGAGGAATCTGAGGATTGAGGAAATAACGTTACATTCAAAACAACGATACGTTTTTTGTTTTCTAAGAAACCGATGGTTACCACTGTGTCTCCATTGTAATGCACAGCTGCGGCTAGCTTTGTTTATGACAGTAGTTCCGTATCTGTGGGCTAACTTAAGACTGCGCAGATAGGTTTAGGACGATGTAATGCATAAAAACGCTTTTGCATTTGCCACCATCACCCCTTCGTTTAATTATTGGCAAGGTGTTGTGGCGTTTTAGCGCTTCAACCTGCATTTTGCGGATTGTTTCTACGTTTGACTTCAGACAGTAACGTTACCAACTTGGAATAACATCTTATCTAGCTACCTCATTAAGACTTTGTCAAACAAGGTGATGCACCAAAGTGAGGACACGTGTTTGATCCATTGGTTGCACTGCAATGACTAGCGTGTGCTTGTATACAGGAATGGACGTTATCTAGCGAGCTAAATTCTTTCTGGATAGTTTAGCCACGGTAGCTAACGTTAGCAGAGTTGAAACCCCTTTGCACATGTATGCTGGCTCGTTATGTAGATGACATTAACTTTCTTTAGGCCGTCCACTGTAATTAAAAGGCTGTGCAGTAAAACACCTAACTGGTCTTCTAATATAAGAAAACCTTCGCAAAAACACGTTTTAACTTGTTCTTTTCAAACTGTAAATGCTTACATGATACGATGTAGTAGAGCTGATCTCTGGACAGGAAGCGGAAAGCTGAGTGACTTTCCGGTGTGAGTTCTGCCTGCCTACACAGAAGTGCATGCCCCTCGCGGTGGGAGCGCATGCAACGAAACTATTGGACATTTGAATTATTTCTAAGGCGAATTACTATTGAACAACGATATAATCTTCACTGTTGGGTTCATCAATGACGATAGAGGATCTATAGTGTATTTATGAACGTCAAGAACGAACGATATTTTAATTAGACTCGTTTGGAAATAGTGTGTCCATGATTAGAAATTTCCAAGCTTTCCTTTATAGTCCTACAGTATTTTTTCGGGCGAACTCTTTCCTTGTCCTTATCATAAATTGCATGCCATTTAAGAATATTATGCTGTATGCTCTAAAACGAGGTTTTACATGCAGAGAAATGAATGGCACAAGCTAAAACAGACCAAAACATGTGCTGGTAACATCAACTGAAAAAGTGTCTGCAGAGAAATATAAGAAGAGTATTAATCGGCACAGATGATTTTAAAGCTGTCGAGATTTGCATCCCATATTATTATTAGACCTGTGTTCTTCAACTAATTAAGACTAACAAGCTGTTATCAGTTTTTTTCTACATGGTTCTTCACAATGTTTCCACTGTTTCCACACTTTCTTATACGTGATAATCATAAACCCACAATGAAAATAGACCCATAATAAAATTACTCAAACACAGCTTTCATAGTATTAGATTTCAGCAAGTGTTCAAATGACACATGTGAATGTGTCCTATGTGAATGTCAAATGATCTTGCTCCATTTGTTTTGATACTGTTCTCACAGTACTCAAACTATATTTGGATTGGGCTTTTTTAGTGTACAAACTGTTATTTAGTTGTATATTTGATCACGTGTGTATGTGCCGATTCATAGGGTCTGTGAATGGCTCTTAGTCAGGCCCCTCCCCTGATCCCCGCTGATCATGTAGCTGTAGCTGTAGTGAAGTGCATCCTCCCTTTATTTGAGCTGAGGTGACTATCACATGTATGAACAGTGTGAAGTAGTATTTGGCACAGATGACATTGTTGCTGCCAACTTGAGAAAGCAAGGCAAAATATCTCCTAGTGTTCCAAAAAGGCTAACATGACATAGACAAATGTAAAGGGTTATAGCACCAATACCACACTGACATTTTCCATACAGTGTAAACAATGTATAAGATATGTGAAACATAATATATAATAATATATAAGATTTGCGTGCATTGCAAGAACAAATGTCTGTGTATGTTAGGTAGATGAAGTGCTGTGGCCAAACAGGACCATTTCTACAATACTTCATGATTTTATGAACTATGTTTTGTTGAACCATTTGTCTGTACTGCACTGTCCTGTGACTAGAAGACAAATTGGAAAGGTGGACACTGACAGTGCTTCATCTACACATCTCTAATCTGGTCCTCCAGAAGACTCAGCCAGTGCCCGCCACAGCTATTTTTAGTCTTTTGGGTCAAGTCCAAGTCAAGTCTTTGAGACATGACTTGCAATTCAAAATGTAAGTCTTTCTGATCTATCAATGCTGAGCATGCCAGTTACACCAAATACTTGGAAATTGAATGGAAACAGTGCATTGAATGTCCAGTTCCATGTGGTGAATCAAAGCATCTCTGTGAGTAAAGAAATCCAGTCAATACACTGCAAGGTTTAAGTATGTATAACAATGCAGTGCAGTCCTGCAGCGTGCTTCTCTTTATTTGTAGTGTTTATATACATCACACAAGTGCACAACACTTCTCTGCTTGATCTGTCAGGTTAGCGGCTGGGGCAGCATGATGGGTTTGGGGTTAGCACTGTTGCCTCACATGGTTGTGGGTGGTAACCCAAAGACGGAACGCAGGTTGCAATGTTGGTTCAGGCCAGTGGAGTGAGGCAGGTGCACACCTCATTCCATGTTGGCGTCCAGGGAAGACGAGAGTGCAGGAACTACTGGTAGGCCTAAGGCTGCTTTCTGTGTATAGTGTTTTATGCTGTTGGGTTTGAATGTGTGTGACATTTCTGGTTTTCATGTATTTCAGACCTGCTTCCCTGCTGGGTTGAAGGTGGCTGGCAGTCGGTAGGAAAGCAGATCGACGTACCAGGTATTTTAACCTTTGTTATGTAGTTTTTAACATTTAACATGTATTTTAATGTTTGGTAATAAAGCATTTTTAAGATTGTTAATATTTGTTTCCCTGCAGAGCATTAGCTGCTCGTGCCATGGGACTATTTTCGTTGTTTGTTGCTGGTTTCTTTGGGGTTTCTTTTCTGCCTAGTACACCCTGGCAAGTGAGCTGGTAGCGGGCAAAAAGACATGGGTATTGCCCTTGGGGCAGACTAGTTGTCTATCTTCCTGCTTCCCCCACCAATCACTAACATTAACTTTACTCAGGTCGAATCCCAGTTAGACAGTCAGGGCAGATTTAAGGTGTGGTTGTTTGCAGTGAAAATAATCACGTGTAAACTTTGGAGTGTGTTAACTCACTTAGGATGCAAGATTTATGGATTAAAGTGTTCACTGCTGTGCAGTGGAACACAGCCCCTGTGAGGAGTGTGAGGAGAGTAAGGTAGGCGAACATAAATTATAAAACTTAACTTCTGTAATAAAAAACGTTCTACTCTTTACCTCCTTTATTGTTGTTCATGCTAATGACCTGCAGTGGGTGTAACATATATTTATTATTAGTCAGCAAATCCCATGAAAAGACCAAAACCAACAATTTGTTAATCTCTCAATATTTTCTGACTTCCCTCCCCTGTCTGTAAATGGTCGGCATTTATATAAAGAATGCTTTTATCCAAAGCATTTCACAATTTGACTCTTATTCAACAACAAGGCACTTGCCAAACAATAAGGAGCAATGTAGGGTTCAGTGTCTTAAGGACAGGTTTATTTCCTGAGCCAATGCCACGAGTGTCAACCATGTCACACCTATGTCTCATTGATGTGTTTTTAATAGTTTTTGGACAACAATGGAGCTCTATGGCACGGAGGAAGAAGATATATCAGGCTTTGGAAACACACACAATACTTGTTATGTGGATACATTGATTGATGGTTTTGTTTTTTTCATGGGATTTGTTGATAAAAAAATATAAAATACCATCAGACTTGTCTTTTAAACTTTTATTTGTGAACACATAACAGAACGGACAGTCAGGACTTCTCCCCTCTGGTAGGCACTACAGAGCACTGAACGCAAAAACAACTACACACAAGAACAGTTTCTTCCCACAGGCCATCACTCTGATGAATAGTTAAATCAGTCATACAGTGTCAATAACACTGTATCAAAACATCCACTTACTTCCATTATAGATTATATTTGTACAATTTAAAATGCATCATTTTTAACATGTACATATCACATTGCACTGTCAAAATAAATCCTGCATGCTGTATATACTGTATATACATACACTGTACATAATTATCCACTCCATGTATATCCTTTCAATATGTATTTCATTGCACTATTGTGTACAACTTGCAAAAATACTTTATCTTGTATATAGACATTTTATTTTTGTTGTTGGTCATTGATGCTTTTTATATATATTTATATACACACCTACTTTTTCACATACTTCTGTACATAATAGTCCTGTCGATTCTTTACCTTTGTGAGTTCAGCTTTGTTGTCCTTGTTCTTAGCTGCCGTGTCTATTTCTGTGTACATCAAGAGCAATGACTTGGCCAATAAAGCTGATTCTGGTAAATGCTAAAGAACCCGATGTTTGAATAAGACTTAAAAGATGTGGTTGAGTTAGGAGAGTTTTAATAAACAATTTAACATCCAATTGTAAATTGTTTTCACATACAATGAAGACATTAGAGTTGCAAATTCTGCAACAACCTCCCTGTAGAATAATATAATGTTCATCTTTATTTGAACAGATTGTGGCCCTGCATGCCAGCAGCATTCAGTACATGGAGACTTTGCAAACAGGTCACAGTGCTGGGCCTGCCTATTTAGCAGGTCCTCCGAACCCTCTTGCAATATTGTCGTTAGTTTCAGCAGCCTCCTTGAGTGCCTGCATCACCAGAGCATTCCTCTTTCTCGTCTCTTCCATTCTCATTGGGTTCGATTCAGGCAGATTCTGGTGGGCAGTACAGCAAGAGGCAGATAGATGTAATGAATTACATTAAACAACAAAGAAAATGTTGACCTAATTTCTTGTGTTGTTAAATACAATTGTCTCACAAGCAAATTATATAAGTTATTTGCATAAATATTTTCAGTTGTAAAAATAGCCTTTGCACCTTTATACTGTAAGCAATCTGTAACAAAGAATTTCCTGTACACAGAGTTCAATGACATGTTGCTAAAGCTCTATCAGGTCTGAACATCAAACTAAGCAGTGTAATGCCCCCACATGTAAACTTTTTACATAATTAAAACATCAATCTTTTTGATTTATTCTGTGTAGAAAAATGAAACATGAGAAAAATGAGAGTCTGGCTGAAAACTGGTGCAGTTCCTTTCATCTCATTCATTCTCAGTGTCCCCGGTTCAGATTAATCCACAATCATTTTTTAAAAGGCTCTGATCTTGTGAGGTTATCGTTGCCTACATTTGCATGATGTCAGAGCAAATTGGGATCAAGGCAGAGTGGGGGCCAAGATGGCAGCATGCTACAAGGGGAGTATGTTATTCGTGCTCTGCCAGGTATGTTCAGGGTATGTAGCTAAAGGACTAAATTTATATTTACGCACTATAAAATCAAATCCAGTAATCAGATTCCACTAGACTGAAGTTGCCCATTAAGTCTAGCAGGAAAGCGACTGCAAGTAGTGGAGCCGAAAGCCTCTTGATATGAAGTTGATCCAAAAATCTGCCCAGATGTACTTGCTCAGCCTCTACCTGAGACTCACAAAAAGCTTCCTCTGTGGAAGAAACAAAAGCAAGAAGAAAAAGAAAAAACGATAATCACACCAATGCAATTCTGAGGGCTCTTGCTTTTTCCGGGGCAACAGACCTTGTGGTACTGTATAGACCACCTGGTCCTTATTCCCAATTTTTAGAAAAATTTAAAGGTTTTATCTCAGACCTTATTCTGACGAGTTTTTAATTATTGGTGATTTCAATATTCACCTAATCTAAGTGGCATGCATTGTGCCATGATCGCCTGAACGAGCCTTAAATTCCAAGGACAGTTGCTGCTATTCTGATTACCTTTGTTCCGTACACTAAATCTTTATGTACACCTCCCAATTTAGCTTTGTTCAAGCTTGCGTGAGACACTGTGGCCCCTGCATATGGCGTGTGAGCTACCAGTGTGCACAGAGGTATTTATTCGTTGCAGTATTCTTCGAAACACCAGGGAGCATACAAACAAAACATTCTGTGAAGAAGCCAAAAGCCAAAGAGTGTTAGTGGAAGAGGACCAAACATGGCTGCACACTCTGATTTACAGCTCCTCAATGAGAAGAATTGCATGTTAATTAATTGTAAACTCATATCTATTAATGGACATACTAGTCCAAGTATTTGGAACAACAAATATATTCTAATGAATTTAAGATCTCCTTCTGTTTTTGAAGCATTTGAAAAAGAATTGGTCACATTAATAGTAAAAATTCATTATGTCACATTTTAATTTCAGTTATTTGCTTTTATTTTTCTAGCAGTCATGTTCTCAGTTGTATTGTAATGAACTAATGGCCTGTTCTACAGATGTCTGTTTGAACTTTTGTATTCAATAAAGTGAGAAAAAAATTAAAAAAAAACATCAAACTCGTCCATCTTAAAATGAAAGCTCCAGGTGCGCAGTGGACACTAGTCTCAAAAATTGGGAAGTACACAACCACGAGCCGCGCTCGACGCAAGAGGCAATAGATATACATGTATATACCACATCCAGTGTGTGAGATGCGCCTCTGCTGCCACCATATTGCAGCAGGGTTCTGGCCATTTCAAATAGTAGAAAATGCCAGATATTTGTGCTGTGTGGATGTTCTAATGAAAGAAATGCAACAGGGAATAACATTTCACAGGTGCAAAGTTATTTTACAATATTTTACTGTTACAAATGTGTTGAATTTAATAATAAGTAATTTACGCTAACACAAAGTTAAGTGACTGTCCTTATACTGTGTTAAAGGTGGGGTAGCCAGTATTTTTTTGGCGTCATTGGGCAAAAATTCCATAATAACCTTTCAGCATATTGTAATTCCAGCGGTCTGAGAGAAGACCTCTACTTCAGCCCTTCCTCTTGGCTCTGTTTTCAGGCTTCAGAAAATCTAGCCCGTGACGGGAGGCTTTGGCCAATCACAGGTCATTTAAGAGAGACGGTGCGTTCGTATTGGCTGAGCTACAAATGTAGATGTGCATGCACATGAGGGGGGACGGTGGCGTGCGTGTGTGGTGTACTAGCCTCTCATTCCGCTACTGGATGGCATTGAAAGCGCAGAAATGGAGGAGAAAATAGCCGCCTGTGGGCACCAAGAGCTCTATGATAGGCCTACTACTTCTGATAGAGACAGGGTAAAAACTGAGGCTGCTTGGAGAAAAGTAAGCAAGGAAGTTTGACTACCTGGTAAGTTCTGAAAATATGTGTCCGTTACCTGATTCCAGCTATCGCTTGTACTTTACTATGTAGCAAGTCACTATCACTGATCAATCCGAACTCCATTCTGAAAACAAGCATTTTAAAAGTTATTTGCTTGTCGTCTTGCAGACAGATCTTTTATTTCATTTATTGCAATTAAATCACAGCAAAATCTGTTTATTTTGGGTTCATACCGCTGTAGTAGTAAATCCTGGCACCAATCAAACTGGGCACTGAACTTGTTGAGAAACTTGCTCTGGCTGTGTCTGTCTGTCCTGAGCTTTATGATGTCAGACAGAGACAGAAAAGCCCATTTGTGGGAGCTGATCGGACGGACACTGAATGTTGCTGGTGAGTGTTGTACTTTAAGCTTGAGCTGTGTAGTCGCCCCCTTAACGTAGCCTTAAGATATTGTTGTCATGGAAACAAAACCCACATGTAGCGTTTTTTCTCCGTCCACACAAGCGCTTCATCCCAGCGCCCTGCCAGAAAAAACGCTATGTGGACACAGGCCCTAAGGCGTTATTTGCGCAATTGTCTTTCCATAAAAAAGTAGCCCATCGATTCCTTCGGCTGCCTCCGTCGGTGACGTGATCCGGTTGTAGCGGTCATTTAGGTCATTTGCATATGCTCTCTCTCCCGCTCCCCCCTCCCCTTTCAACCCAACCGGTCGCCAGACCCAGAGCCTGGTTCTGCTCGAGGTTTCTACCTGTTAAAAGGGAGTTTTTCCTTGCCACTGTCTCCCAGTGCTTGCTCGTGGTGGGAACTGTTGGGTCTCCGTAAATATAAAGAGTCGGTCTAGACCTGCTCTATATGAAAAAGTGCCCTGAGATAACTTTGTTATGATATGGCGCTATATAAATAAAACTGAATTGAATTGAATTGCATTTGCGTCTCCCTTCACTGCACAACGGAGAAAATGTAGCATTTGGCATGATAGACTTGAAATGCCCTGCGAGTTGCAGTACGCTTTAAGGACCGGGCCCTCGTTTATTTCTAAAGAAAACAGAGACCTATTTGTGACCCGACTGTAGCAAACCTTAAACTATGCAAGCTTTTAAAAAATAAAAGCGACTGCCGCACTTGAGACGCAACCTGGAACTACAGTTACAGTATAAGTTGCAGTACAAAGACTAATGAGTTACTTAATTTGTGTTAGTTTAGTTTCTTTTAAAACGTAATTTGTCTGTACACCAAATACTGTTTAGCAATCACCTTGATGATCTCTTTCCGCCTGTCTTCTCCTGGTGCGATCACAGACCACAAACCATAGCCAACCCCCAACACAGCAACCATCGCAGCGGAGCTCAGGATAGTCCGCAGGCCGCTCATCCTGGCGAGGGTGAAGGCCACACAGTATCTGTGTCTGATTCACTGCCGAAAAACTCCCCTACAGCATCTAGTCTGCTTAGTTTGGTAACGTCGGACACAGCAGCAATAATGCAGGGTGGTATATTTGTCTTCTTCTTTAGACTGCTGCTTCTCCTCTTCTTCTTCTTCTTGTTTTACGGCGGTTGACATCCAGCTTATTGGTGCATTACCGCCACCTTCTGCTCCGGAGTGGGGAACAGATAATAGACTTGCAGTCTAATTCCCTTCAAACAAAACAAAACAAAAACAAAAATACTTCTTTGGTTTAAAGCGACTGACAGCAACATCTAGAAGAGCTTCTTTGTGTTCATTAAGTATGTATACCCCCACCTGCTGTCTTGGAGTCGGCAATAAAGTATAAACCATAGATGGTATAAACACTAAACTACTGAGGAATGTGGATGACAGAACTTTCAATGTCACTGCCAATGACAGAACTAACTAACAATGGATGGAAGAAGTATTCAGATTCAGACAACTTTACTGATCCCAAGAAGGGCAATTCATTAGTAGCTTACCCAGTCTATACACACAACTCCAAAACCCACAAGACAAGTAGTTATATGTCAGAGGCAACAGATAAACATACATGGGTCAATACAAGAAACCAACAAGCAGCAGCAAATAAAATAAGACATTTTGTTATACTTCATATAAATAATCAAGTTTAAATGAATGTAACAGTCATTTAAAATGAGTAGCCTGATGATGGAAGGAATGAAAGACTTGGAGTAACATTTTGTTCTCCTAAGGGGTACATTATAACGTGAATTCACTGGACAGAACATGGCCAACATGGTTGGCTGATAATTCTTTTTGCTTTCTGGGCCACCTGTCTCTCCCAAAGGGAGCATAAGTCTCTTTGCTGGACTCCAATTATCTTGGAGCAGACCTTCACAATACCATTTAGGCTATTCCTGTCCTTCACAGACAACCCATTAAACCAGCAAATAAAGGAGAAAGTTAGAAGACTTTCAATGAATGACATTACATAATTACATCAAATAGTATCACAGACCCAAAAAAAATTAAGTTTCCGCATTAAGTGAATTCTTTGCTGTCCACGCCTGACACAGAGTCAGCGTTTACATCAAACTTGAGTTGAGAGTTGAACACTGTTCCTAGACATTTATGTGTTGACAATTTGAACGTCCTCACCATGTATAGTGCTAGCTTTTGGTTTACTACTATTCTGCTTGAAATCAATTATTAATTCCTTAGTTTTTGATACGTTAAGGTTGAGGAAGTTATCATCACACCATTTGACAAAGGCAGGTAGGGCACAACCGTGATCTGACTCCAAGCCCTGAAGAAGAGACAATAGGGCGGTGTCATTTCACAAAATAGCTTCCCTCTTGATAAGTCCTGCAGCTGTCTGTATACATAACAAAAAGCAGGGGGGACAGAACACAACCCTGGGATAAGACCATGGTGTTGGACATATGTCCATTCACAAAAACCTGCTGGATTCTGTCTGTTAAAAAATCTAAAAGCAACATCAAAAGCTCATCAGGTCATTTAAAATAAGAAGCAAGTCACTCAATAAAAATATGAGGCTGCATCTTGTTAAAAGACGAAGAGAAATCAGCAAATTAAAGTCTCACATGAGATTTGGGTTCCTCGAGGTGCTTATACACACTATCGGGAATAAAGAGTTTTGCATCCTCCACACATTTACCAGCTTGGTAAGCAAACTGCAAGGGGTCTAATTTGCCAAAATCAGGGAAACAACCATCTCTTTTAAAATCTTCTCAACATTATTCATGACAAGGGATGTAAACTCACTAGGTCTAAACTCATTTAGTTCCTTGGGATTTTTTGAATTTGGGATGGGTATTATACTGGATGTTTTCCAGATTGTAGGTATCTGGCCAAGTTTGGCACATATCTGGAAGAGTTTAGTGAAGACCTCACTGAGCTGGTCAGCACAATAGCGCAAAGTACACCCACAGATGGCATCAGGACCAGCAGCCTTCCTTATGTTCACCCTCTTAAATAGGACTGTGACACATTCCTGAGATACTGCAATATCATTCTGAGGTACAAGAGACCCTCTAAGCATGGAAATGTTTTCAGAGAACTCAGACCTTTCAAAGCGAGAGAAACATGAGTTGTAAGTGTTCGCCAAATCAGAATCATCCACCCTGTAAGGGCAAAATTTCCTATTACAGGATATGTATTCAAGTAATAACCTGTTTTCTTTAACCAGCACTTTGTGTACTTTGATATTTTCTCTCTTGGGTCTCTTCTGACGTAAAGTACATTGATATCCTGTTTTGGTTTGGTTTCTGATGGACGACTTGTTTGCTACGAGGCCTGATAGAACAGTCTGCCCTGTGTACTGATACTTGGTTATGACTCTTGTTAGCTCGAGACAGAGATGATGTAGGCCAGAGTTCCTTCTGATATCCTTTCCTTGCTCTCTGTATGTTATGTGAGATTATAAATATGTGACTGTATCCGCACCTCGGGGTCAGACTCCTCATACACACCTCTGTGTGTGAGCTCTGGACTTTCAGCTGAAATAGATTGACTCTGTGTGCGCTCTCTCTCTCTCTTTTTGTTTACTCTTTATTCTATTTACTTTATTTGTTTGCCTTTTATTCTTTTGCTTAATTAAATATACAAAAGACAACTGTTTGTTGGATCATCATTTTATTTGTTCACTTCTCCACAAGGAAATACCAAATTTCCACCACACACCCCATTTACACTGATGGATTGTTTAGTCTCATTTGCACATTGATTAATGGAGGCTATTGTTTTAATCCCTTGCCAGGCTGCTCTAAGATCGCCACTGTTATATTGCATTTCTGTCTTTTCCCTATACTTCATTTTAGCATTCATTATTTCATTTCGCACTTCTCTGGAGACGACCACTTTTCTCCAGAGGATCTCCAATATAATAGGTATTTTTATTAATAACTGATTTAAGCTCTTTACAAGTAACAACCTTTTTAGTTGGGAGGACTGAGTCGACACAGAATGTTATGTAGGTTGAGACAGTGGCAGATCTCAACTCTTCACTGTTTTCTCCCCACGCTCGAGACGCCTGAAGGAGGGTTTGTACATAGGCATAAGATACACACCATTATGATAGGATGCACTCAAGAAAGGCCTGGGCAAAGATTTGTAAGCACCGCCCACTGAACCATAACAAAGGTCGATCATAGCGTTCTCTAGACTACTCAGTTTCTTTTCTGAAGTATAAGCAACAAGACCACAATGTAAAATACTCCAATACTGCCAGACCCATCAAATCCTGCATTCAAAATTTTACTTTTTTACTAAGTCCAGAATTCATCAGCAAAATGTACTCACGTAAGCCATATTGAGTTCCTTAAATCTCTTATACTGCTTCACTAATATTATGCATAATCTTTTTTCACTTTTTTGTCAACTTTTTTTTCATCAGTTATTTCTCTCCTTCACTGGACTCTTCTGACACATAACTATGTGCTTTAGCTATTATTCTAGCCAGCATGTCAGACTTTTTTCATCCTGTAATAATCCACATGTTCAAAAAGCAGGAACATTTTCTTTATTTCTCACTTAAATTATTATTATTCACTACACTCACTATTGTAACCATAACTTCTGTTTTGTTACGTGTCATTATAGCACTAAGTTTTGTGCATGCTTTTATAACAATATACTGAGTAGGTTATTGTATCAGTAATTATTGGTCTTTTTGTAAGGCAGAACAAACATGACTGTGTGTGGTGTGCTTTTCATTCAAGTAAAATAAAGTGGCATAATCTTTTTTGGCCTCATTGTAAAATAAGATAAGCCTTTATTGATCTTGTGGGGAAATTCAGGTGTTGAAGCAGCATGAGGACAGAATTAAATAGAGATGAACAAATATAAATGAATTAGAAGTAAATAAAATTTAAAAAATGAGAATAGAAATGAAGATAGAAACAAGAGCAATTCAGGTCGCTATTGCTAGCTATTGACCATATGCGTTGCAGTAACAAGGAAGTGCTCCGATTTTTTAACTTCCTGTCTACACCGGAAATGTGATTGTGTCGCCTTGTGTAGATTGACATCTGCTGCTTATGATCACCTACATTTTAGCAAATATCTGAGCAGTTTTATAATATAATGTAGGACATCGTGAAGGACTGACAGAGCTGGAAAAAAATGATAGACTTTCTTCAGTTTGACAAACATTGACCATTATTGACATAGTGGCGCTAGTTAGATCGATTGCTGCAGGGCTTCAGGATCAGCTGTCATGTTTATGTTACACACAGTCTAGCTTTTCTACGACAGTGGTTCCCAACCTTTTTTTTGTCTGACGTATCCCTACAGCCCTATCAGATGTGCCCAAGCACCCCTTTATCATAACCCTCTGATAGAAGGGATGGCTTTATGGTATTTGTTCAGTTGTATTTTTTAGTAGTTTTGGCCAAGTTTGTATTTGTACTACTGCCATTTGGAGTGGCAGAAACTGGTTTATTCAACCATTTACAGTATCTTTACTTTTAGAATCAGAATCAGCTTTATTGGCCAGGTATGTGTACAAATACAAGGAATTTGACTCTGTTTTTTTGTTGCTCTCAATGTACATACATAGAAATAGACATACAGCTAAAACAAGGTCAACAAGCTTGACAAGGTAAACATAAACATTAAACTACTATGTACAGATATATACGTGTATATATATATATATATATCAAGACTCAACGATGAAGTTTCCCAAAACATCATGTTACCACCATGACCTCCAGGCCATAAAACATGATCCTGGCCTGTAGTAAACTAGCCTAATACTACCACATTCCAGGATATGGGCTGAAGATTCAACACCATGAACTCTTGACACAAGAACAAAGGAACTGACTTTGCCATGCTGAATTAAATGTATATTAATGTATATGCTATGTTTAACTAACACTCCGAAAGGTACTGAAGTTTAACATGTTTAACATGCTGATTTTGATGCAGGTAAAATGCAAACTGAACCAATGGTTTGAATGGTTTACACCTATCCATCAATCCAGGAAAGATAAAGATGGGATGTCTGGTTTTGTTTAATAGCTAATGAAACAGGAAATGTGAATATGCCTTTACATAACAAGTAAATTGATCATAGTTTGTAAAGAAATAAGATTTAAGCTTAAATGCCTGATACAATCTCTGAGTGCAGATGTGTCTGTGTGGGGGTTAGCCCTTCTTCCCTGCATTCTGGGAGCGCAGTGCTCTAGTGGGGTAATAGGGTACTATGAGCTCTTTAAGATATGATGGTGCCTGACCATTTAGGGCTTTGAAGGTGAGGAGTAGGATTTTAAATTCTATTCTGGATTTTACAGGGAGCCAGTGTAGAGAAGCTAATATTGGAGAAATATAATCTCTTTTTCTGGTTCTTGTCAGTAAACGTGCCGCAGCATTCTGGATCAGCTGGAGAGTCTTAAGGGACTTATTGGGGCAGCCTGATAATAGAGAGTTGCAATAATCCAGCCTAGATGTAACAAATGCATGGACTAGTTTTTCTGCATCTGTTTGAGACAGGATGTGCCTGATTTTTGCAATGTTACGTAAGTGAGAAAGACATGTAATTTGACATGTAATCATTACCTAAATTAATTCTTTAGAAAGAAATTGGAACAAAGAAATTAGTTAAGATAGAAAAGATCTAGGGTGGGTGGAGTAAAGTTTCGCGCCGTTGACATTGCCGCCCCTTTTACAGAAGACACCCTAAGATCACTCGCTTGTATCTTCTCTTACGGCTTTTGACTCTTACAATTCTCTGATTGACTAATCTGCCTTGTCCCGGGTGAGCGGGCCGCTGGCCTGTTCGTCTGGAGAACTGCGCTTGGCTCTGCCCTTTAGAACCTATACAAAAGATTGCCCATCAGCGGCATCCAAGCCGCACAGAACGTGCTGAAGGCTCTCTGCCGCATCCAGCCAACTTTGAAAGTAAGAACTGTCTGAAAGAAGAGTGTTCAACATCTGTGTTCTAACACAACAACAGTTAGAACTGAAGAAACTCTGAATCCTGCACACTCCAGCCACATTGGGTGTGTGAAGATTTTATCATTCCTCTGCCTGCTGACAGAGAGAGAAACCTCAGATTCAAGCTGAATCGCAACGTGGGATTGAAATCGCCCCGAAAATGCTTTGGACCGGCGTCTTGAACTGAGTCGCCACATGGGGACGAGCATGCCCGAGGAGGCCCGAACGCTCCAGAATGGGCCTACAGGAGGAACATCTCCCTCCTCCCTTCCAGAGCAACCTCTCTCCTGGCTATCTGAAGTATCAGGTGAAACTTGACTTTTCCTGTGATATGGGGGTTGATGCTATAGATTACCTAAAGTAATTTACTGTTAGATCAAAAATAGGATTTCCCTTCAATATAATCATGATAAAGAATCATAAAGTATTTCACTCTGCTTCCTAATAACCTCTCAGCTGCTGAACGATGCATTAAGGTGATTTCACTGGTCAAATACTAAGTTTACCCACTTAATGGTTTTCTGTGTTTATAAAAGATACAGCTTTCAGGATGATAATTCAGTGCATCACCCAGTATGAAATGGTCCTCTTTTCATTCATTAATTGTCTGTTATTGTAGTCATAATTTCATTCATGAATTTATTGATTGTTCATCGCTGTATTCATTGGATTCATTCATGGTTGCATTTATTCATTCATTTGTATGTCTAGTAGTTATAGTTGTGTGCATAGTTAGTAGTTTAATTAACCTTTCATTTATAAAGAACTTGATTACTATGTGGTTTGTATGTATTAAGTATTAAGGTCACCGTACATGAGTCAAGAACTCTGTAGCAACCTTTAGACTGAGACTGAATTCATTAATTGGCTATCTTTTTCCCTTTTTCAAGGGTGGTGCCCCAAGGTGAATTTAATGGTAGTTAAATTCTGTTATTTAATATTAATATTGATTATTTCTGATAGCCGAAGTTGAGTGTCATATCTCTGCTTCAATTTCTACATGTGTATTAAGGCCCATGTATTTGGTGCAGCTCTGTAAGACTAATACCACTACAAAGTGGAAGAACTCCACAGTGTCGACTGGGGAGTCACACAGGATGATGGGGCGGGTGGGGCTGGGCTCTTTCTGTAATTAATTACCATGTCCACTGTCTTTAGAGCATTGAGCTCCAAGTTTTTCCTACTGCACCGGGTCACCAGTTCTTCAATCTCCCATCTGTAGATGGACTCATCCCCACCAGAGATGAGCCCAATGAGGGTGGTGTCATCAGCAAACTTCAGGAGCTTGATGAACTGATGACTGGAGGTGCAGCACAGGGAGAAGAGTAGAGGGGAAAGGACGCAGCACAGCCTTGAGGGGATCTGGCGCTGATGGTCTGGGAGTCAGAGACATGTTTATTTGGGGGACAGGGATGATGGTGGAGGACTTGAAGCAGACTGGTTCATGGCATGTCTCCAGTGAGGTGTTAAAGATGTCTGTGAACACTGAAGACAGCTGATCAGCACAGTGTATCACAGTTAACTAATTTATGCATGCAAAATTTAGCTGAGAAAATCACAGCATTACAGTGACACTTAGTTACATTTGTGTGCAAAAGACTTTCATTATGCCCTTACTATGGAGGACCGAAATAAATGAAGAAATGAATAAATGACTCAATAAATGAATAAATGACTCAATAAATAAATGAATATGCCATTAAATGCACCAAAAATAATATTAAAAATAAATGTAGGCATTCATTAATTGATAAAATGTGACATAAATTGATATTTCTGTATTTATTTATGTATTATTTTCCCTTTGCATATAAATCCCCCTATGTATTTACTTTCCCACTTAATTTATAAATGTATTATGTATTTTCTTTTTACATTTCTTTGTCTTTTCACATTTCTTCGTGTTTTTACATTTCTTCTTCTTTTCACATTTCTGTATGCACTTTGCTTCATTACGCTGCTTCAGTATTCAAATGAGGGGGGCTGTCCTTCAATCTGGTTCATGGGGTCAACCTTTGCTATTGGTTGATCGATATCAGAGTGCATAGATTGACTATACATGCCTTGCTCCCACACCGGTGTCCAGGCTACTTTTGTAAAGAAGCAGTAAGGCATTGTAATGGCGGCGTCAGCCAGACGGTCGGTGTCGGAGCTGTTGAGAGAGGCGGCCTAAAAGGTGTACTTGAAAACGGGTTTGTATCTGTAACCGTACATGACTCTATGTCGACTGAGCACAATGGTTGACTGACAGTGTTGACTATCCAACTGTGTTGTGTATAGCAATTCCAAAGACATTGATTGGTCAGAAGCTGGGGATCCCGCCCTCCCTCCCTTGCGGACAGCCTGTTTCTTTTGCTACACCCTGTGTACAAAACATACCACGTAGTAAACTTGTCATAAGTCCGTAAGCATGCGCGCACACATACACGTAAGTACTTTTTGTGAAAATGAGTTTGCAAGCCTCTGTCTGAATGCGCAGACTTGCAAAACGGACGTTAGCGCTAGCTAGCTAACTGGCTACAATTGAACATGCTTGGACAAAATGTAAAACTTTTACACGTTGTGTTATCATATACTAACTCTATTAATTTTGGTAAAAAAATTTAAAAAAAGAAGTAGGGCAAATGCTAAATGGTTTAACTTCAGTTTTAGACTGTATTAACAAATTTGCCCACTAGATGGGGACAGACAGACATATAAGTATGGTGCAATCTTGTGTTTCAGATAAAAAAAATGAAGAAAACAATACTTCAAAGATAATCAGTGGTAAGTACACCAATGGGATTTTGCTTTTTTATCACATCAAATGTTTAAGTAAGCTTTTTAATTCATATCCTACTTGTTAGTATGGAGAGTAGTCTAGCTTGGATTTTGTTACATTAAAGTTAATATTTGCAAATGTTAATTACTGCTAACATCTTCCTTATTGTTTTGTATTAACTTCCTTATTATCCTTATTCCTTATTACCACATTAGGCAGACAAGACAGACAGTATAAAGAAAGGCCAAACCTTTAGCAGTTTTGCTGAGGCAGAGAAGGCCATTGATGTTTGGAGCAAAGACGAATATCATCCCATTCATGTAGAAAGATCAGAAAAGCTTATTGACAGCAACAAAGAACTCCAAGACAGGATTGTTTACTCCAGAATTACATATTCCTGTGTTCACTTTGGGACAAAGAGAGAGAGTAAAAGTAAGTAACAGCAGGCAAAAACAATGGTTTTGAATTTCAGGAGACCCTGGACCCTATTTTCTTGATGGTTTGGCATTTTCATGGTCTAAACTCAATAGACAGTTGATACCATTATGTAAACAGCAGGCAACTGCCAAAATGATGAAAACAAGTTTTATTATAGTACAAAGTCCGTTAATTGCGCTGTTATTGTGTGAATGATTGTCCTCCAAAATATGACATTTCCATCATTATGCATGGAAAACACAAACATGACTCATGAATGACATCGTAAATTGGGACGTACTGGCGATGATTAAATTGAATTAGAATTAGCAAAACATGATAGGTCAATTAAAAATAGTACACTATTTTGAAGTGCCTCATGTCTGTGTTATTTGACTATAGGCAAACATGTGAGGCCATTCCAGCATTATCTGCGGATGGGGTGTTCCATGGCCATTCAGCTTCGATATGACCAGAAGGAGGGAAAACTCTGTGTCACAAGAGTGGCAGATGAACACAACCATCCTATATCTCATCTGCTTTTTCACAAATATCCAAGAAATAGGTGCCCAAATGCGGACGAAAGAGCAGAAATTGAAAGACTGGTACGGTTGAAGGTGAGTTAGGTAACACATACATTTTTTGAGACTAGAGAGAAAATTATGATCTAATTTTTTTTTTTTTTTTGCAATTTTGTTACATGTATATATAGGTCAGTTCATCCATCCTGAAGAGCTTTGTCAAACATAGTCATGGAAAACAACTCAAACTTAAAGACATACACAACATCAAACAGCAAGTTACAAAAAGTGCACGAAATGACCAAAATGAAGCTGAAATGATGGTGAATATTGTCATAAACTTGAAAGAAAAAGGATACACAGCAGAAATAGTGGCAGACGATTCAGGACATTTCCAAATGCTGTTCAGTCCCCAGAAATGTGTCACGCATTTGAGAGGAACCCTGACACTGTATTTGTAGACTCTACATACAAAACAAGCAGACAAGGCTATGTCCTCCAATGTTTAGCTATGGAAAATGAACATGCTACAGTTGAACATGTTGCATATGCATTCTTACGGCATGAAACTGAACAGTATCTTTCTAAGGTCTGCTCTGTGTTCAAAGAAGGAAATCCAAGCTGGCGGAACATCAAAATGTTCTTTGTCGACAAAGATGCTACAGAAATTAAAGTTCTGCGAGAGAACTTTGTGGAAGCAAAAGTACTTTTATGCTCATTTCATGTCATTAAGCATTGGAAAAAGAAAGTTGCAGAGCTGCTTCTGACCAAAGAACAAAAGAAAAGTTTTGTCCACACTCTGCTCAATTATGTACAATGAAACTAACTACCAAGATATGACTCAGGCATACAGAAGCTGAAAGAACAATGTCCAGACAAGAAATTTGTGGAATATTTTCTGACCAACTGGGATGCCCAAAGGGAAATGTGGGCATATGTCTTCAAAAAGGACCTGCCCACCATGGGAAATAACACAAATAACAGGATAGAAAGCCATTTCCAAAAACTGAAGATGTTTCTTGAACCAAATTCTTTTGTTTCTGAAAGCCTTATTGAACTGATCAGGTTCATAGACAGGCAAGAATGTGAGAAGAGTTTCCAGGATTCAACAATGTCCATGTATCAGTTTTTAGACACTCGCTGTGACAGCCAGATGGCAATGGATTTATCCAAAATCCTTACTGACAGAGGTTTCAAAATGGTGGCTGAAGAGCTACAAAAATCAGACAGCAGTCAAATCAGCATTGAAAAGAATGACTACAGTGTTTACTGGAGAGGTCAGGGTAGAAATAAGATATACACTGTGGACAAAGACATGAAAGGATGCTCTTGTGAACTGTCAGTGTCATTTGATCTTCCGTGTGCCCACATTATTTCCTGCCGGAAATATGAAAATGTTTCCCTTAATGATCCATCATTGTTTCACCCAAGATAGCATAGAGTTGGCAACCAGCCTGAAGTGGAGGTTGGAAATCACCTTTCAGAATCCCTTCAAAACACATTGAAGCCACCTGAACACGGTGGGAAGCTCAGCAGGAATGACCGATATAATGCAGTCCATCCTGTGGCCATGGAGGTAGCAACTCTGATAGCAACCTCGGGGTAAAGAATATGAGGAAATGTTCCAGATTCTGAAACAACTGCTGCACAGCTGGAAGCTTAACAGGAAGGTGGTATTACTTGAAATTGACCAAATGTCTGAAACAACTAGCCTGGAGAGATTGGAATCAGACAGAGATGCTGCACATATGGTTGATGATGATGTCATGATGGTGGCAAATGAATGCACCGGGACAGAAAGTGAGCCAAAGAGACGAGAGGGCCTTTCTTTAATGAATGATGCTGATGACATGAAGGTGACTCTCAAAATCACACCGGTGAGGAACAGACGAGGAAGACCAAAGAGACAGAGAAACTTCACATTTAAAAAAAAAAGGTGAACAGAAATAACAATCTTTTATGAATGCACAATGTAACTTACTTCACATTGCGTAACAATAGATTAGACCCAGAAAACTGAATATTTGTCCCTGCATTAAAAACAGGGTGTGTTTTTAGGTAAATATTATCAATCTGATTATTCCAGCCAAGAGACCTCGTTGTGATGACCCCCCAAAGGTGGAAGCATTGCTTCCTTTCCTTGAGCCCACTGAATCTACAGAGGTACCATCACCTTGTGCTGGCTTTAGTGCTGGAGGAATCATTCTATACGAAGATGACCCTCCAACCAGGAGCATGGCTCAATGATAATGTGAGTATAAAATTTCTTTTAGTTTTATTATGGCAATCAAATGGTATTTATCACATATTTAATTGTAAAGCAATGTCACTGTACCTTGCATGAATGGTTCATTTCAAAATCTTAAACTTTTTTACCAATTGTGGTCTCCTGCGTGAGATTATATAGCTTGCTGGTATCTGTTGTACTTTGCATGATAGCAACAGCCAAGCAACAATTAAATACTGATGAAATTGTATATGAGGGTTTAATGTTTGTATCACATGCAGATATTACATGCCTATCTTGGAGTCCTGGTACAAGAATCCGCCAAGCAAGTGTATGTTATTCAGTGTGCCATTGTGAATTTTTGGAACAAGTCTAAGTACACTGCCTGGGATTACAAAAAGGTAAACAACATTTTTCATAGTCAGACCTTAATATTCTTGTTGTTGTGCTCTTATTAATGCACATTTATGTTTGAGTGAATAGGTGCATTTTGAGGAGTATCACTGTATTTTCCTGCCAGTGTGCAGACATGGACACTGGTTCCTTGTTGCTGCAAATGTGGAATCGCGACAGATCCTTGCCAAGTCTGGCAAGAGAGCGGCAGTTCTTCTTGCACTGGAGGTATATTTATTCCTATTGATAGTGTAAAATCAGCAAAGCCAATGACATGTTTGATTTATGTTAGTCTTTTTTATTATGAATTAGAAACCTCATGAAGGAGAGAGGCACCTCAACAGGGGAGTGTCTGGATGGATGGACCCTACAGAAAGTCCCAGTTGCCAAACAGCAGGATGGCTCAAGCTTCGGCCTTTTTGTCCTGATTGAAAGTATTGTTTTTAAAAGCACAGATTTTAAAATTGCCTTGCTATTAAGAGTCTATTTATTTGCTTGTGGGTTAAAGCCACACAAGGGTGGGGCATGAAATAATTTGTAAAATTTTTAAATGTATTATATATATTGTACATGCTATAAGGGGCATGCTTTGTGAGCCACTGAATGTTTTCTAATTGTGACTTTCAGAATGCTGAAGCCCTGCTTAAAGATGCTGATCCTGCCATGGTCGAGCAGGTGCACATGGAGAGCCTCAGGGGGTACATCCTAAATTGGCTGATTAGGGCAAAATTACAGAACTGATTTGATAGTGTCTGTGAACATCTAGTTATCTCACTGTTTTAACACAGCAATTTTGTTTATTTTTTGAACAAAACATTTGATGGGTCCTGCGCAAAAAATACCTTCACACGTGGGTCTCAGTGAACATACATTACCCACATTGGTAACACTTTACAATACAGTACACAAAAATGTTTTCGAACAGGAACAACCTGATAATTAATGAATTGTTAAGAGTAGTACCTGAATAACTCTGAATTGAGGACTACTGTATATAGTAGATAATGAGTTACTAGAGAACTAGCTACTCACATTTTTGTGTACTGTAAAGTGTTACCAACACACTTAACCTGTGAACCTATTAGATCCAGCCTATTGTAAAACAACTGTCTCTTGTGATATAATTTTGTATGTAAAAAACTAAACTTCCATATCTTGTCTCCTACCTTTTTTCAGACTCTTGTGGCAGATGTATGCTTTTTTCTGTATGAACAGAATTTACATACATATAAAAGTTTCAAAGGTGAATTCTATGACCTGAACTTGACTTTATAATTGGTTCTTGTGACATACATTATTAAGTAATAATTCCAAGGATGTTATGTGCTAGCAGCACAAGTACAAAGTGTCAATATAGTGCTCCTTTGCCTTATTCATGATAAAAATTAATTATTATAGGTAGAACTAATACTAGGTATTCTGGGTGTTTTTAGTATTAGTGACATACATATACAGAGGCTTTAGTAATAAACCTGAAACTTATAGATGAAGTCATTACCCCACCAAATCAAAGCGTGTTTACCATGTAATAGTCAAAGTAAATGTAAATGGATGCAAAGAGGATTGGGGTGTGATTAGAAAGTGCCTATATACACTCGGGTGCAAAAATCATTCAGTTCAGTTCAGTCACTTTATTATCCCAGATAGGAAACTTGACTTGTCTAATATAGACTTGGCCTTGCAAAGAACACGTTGGTCGAAGGCAGCCATCAGGGGGTCTGTGGGACACCTATCGCCTTACCAGCCCCCTTCACAATAGAGCACAGGTGGTTTTTTTCCCCCGATGTTCAGGTTACCACACCAAGCAATTCTTGAGTAAGAACATGCAGTATAATAGTAACAACCGGGTGTAAATGGCTACAGATTAGATGCACCTTTATTGATCACCCATAGGGGAAATTCAATTTGATGCAGCAGAATGTAGTTAACACCAAAAAAAGAAATTTCCATCAATACATCAAAAAAGTAAGTAAAAAATAAAATAATAATAGATACAATAAAATAGATCTATGTTTATATACATTTGCAATACCTGTGTGTATATATACTGTACGTATAAGCCCAACAAGCTGTGGTTCCAGCCACTTCAGGTTGTGTTAATAAGTTCTTAAGTTCTGGTTCTGAAGCACAGCATCCTATGACTTGGGATCGGAGTTAATGTGAGTCCATGTGGAGGTCCCTGATGCCCGCTACTGGGTGTGCCCGGGTGCAAATAGCAGTGTTGGCTATGGACACCTGGGTGCTTGTATCTGCTATGCTAAATACACCTGGGTGTAAATAGCCACATTGGCTATTCCACCCCGGGTGCAAATAGCACCGTTGGCTATGGACAGCTGGGTGCTAATAGCATCTGCCTTTGATTTTCCTGCCCCTCTGTGTTAAAATTAGTAATATTTGTCAGTTGTGCCTAAACAGAGAGCAAGAGATACTAGCAGACACACACAAGCAGCGAGCGAGAGAGAGAGAGAGAAAGTTGATCATAGAAGCACCAGGAGTTGTATGATCTGCAGCACATAACAACAGCAAAAAGATCAGCCCTAGAAAAGAGCAGAGGAGCAGGATCGCTCCGACACCGACCGTCTGGCCGACGCCGCCATTACAGTGCCCTACCGCTCCTTTACAAAAGTAGCCTGGACACCGGTGTGGGAGCAAGGCATGTATAGTCAATCTATGCACTTTGATATCGATCAACCAATAGCAAAGGTTGACCCCATGAACCAGATTGAAGGACAGCCCCCCTCGTTTGAATACTGAAGCAGCGTAATGAAGCAAAGTGCATACAGAAATGTGAAAAGATGAAGAAATGTAAAAACACCAAGAAATGTGAAAAGACAAAGAAATGTAAAAAGAAAATACATAATACATTTATAAATTAAGTGGGAAAGTAAATAAATAGGGGCATTTATATGCAAAGGGAAAATAATACATAAATAAATACAGAAATATCAATTTATGTCACATTTTATCAATTAATGAATGCCTACATTTATTTTTAATATTATTTTTGGTGCATTTAATGGCATATTCATTTATTTATTGAGTCATTTATTCATTTATTTTTAATTATGGCAGTTTCGGTCCTCCATACCTTACAACATAGTAAATCACATTCTTAACAGTAACATATGATGTTTTGTCAGCAAAAAAATACGACAGTATTAAAACAGCATAGTTAATATACTTTACTACTAAATATACTTTAGTTATCAACAAAACTACACTGACAATTAAATTTAATTCAGTTTTATTTATATAACGTTAAATCATGACAAAGGTATCTCAGGGCACTTTTTCATATAGAGCAGGTCTAGACTGTACTCTTTATATTTACAGAGACCCAACAGTTCCCACCATGAGCAGCACTAGGCGACAGTGGCAAGGAAAAACTCCCTTTTAACAGGAAGAAACCTCGAGCAGAACCAGAACCAGGCTCTGGGTGGGTGGTCATCTGCCTCGACCAGTTGGGTTGAGAAATGCCAAATGCCATTTCAATTTTCAAATTGTTAGAAAATTGCATTTTAATTTTAATTGTAACTTAAATATTGCTTGCATGAATAGTAAATCAGGTTACATTGTTTATATTGCATTTTAATTTTCAAATTTGAATTTTGCCCACTGTAAAGCGGGGTACGACTGAAAATTTAATGTCAAACAGCTTTTCCATTTTCATTTTAATATGGCCATAGAACGCCCCTTCCAAGAATGTGAAAATTAAAATGCAAATTTGATTATTGCATTTTCACTCAAATAACACATGTGGAAAATGATAATGCTATTATTGAATCACGTTGTCATTTTCAAGTTTACATTATCATTTTATTATAGTTCCCTATATGATTCCATATTATGTGGATTCTATTTATATTTCATTTAGGCCTATTCATTTTCCATTTTGCGCTATTTATTTTTTACATTTGTACATTTTAATTGTTGTATCGTTTTTGTTTTCGTGCGCTCCGTTTTTTCCGATACTCCCTGTACTGTTGTTTGTCTTGTAATGTTATTGTGGCTTTAATAAAGTTGGTGAGCTGAAAACAAACATCCCCATCGCCCCTATCCTCCGCGCAGGCGCCGAGACGGCTTTTCCGGGTACGACATGTAATATAAATAGGCTGGTCTACAATACGATCGTCGATAGAATATACGAAACCAATGATTCCCATATGTCCAGTGGTCTCCTTCACCTATGGTGAGTATCGTTAACCGTGAGGATTCTTTGACTGTCCGCTAGAAAGATTTAAGTAACTTTGTAAGTGAAGAAACAATATTAAGATAGTGACGTTAATGGATAGTCCTTGGACCGCTCATTTGAGCCTGCTGCTAACGGTTAGCATAGCGTTATCCTGTATGTCTGTCCTCTGCAGTGCCCAGCCGGCTTGGTGAAGATGCCAAAATGGCTACCGGCAATTACTTTGGATTTACCCATGGCGCTGCCGCCCAGTACAGGTAAGGGGACCCTGGATACTCGGCTTTTCGGTTACAACACGCTACATATATTTTTTAGCTCAAATGCTAGCTGAGTTTGTATGTTGTGCAGGTATGTACAGGCTTTATGGTTCCCACTGCTGCCATTGTTCAAACTGGGGGAGGGGGCGGTTATCCCTCTGCTGCTGCAGTTGGATGTAAGTTCAGACTGAATATTGCACTGCGCTAAAAAACGCAATCCATGAGACGCCAAAACACTGCACAGCGGTCTATAATATTTTGAGGCCGGAATCTACAGCTCAGGTTAAGTTCGCCATTCATGTTAGAAAGTAATCCACCATTAGAATGTGCACTCGCAGGGCAACTCTGTGTGTTGCAGGATAACATTGCATTGCGGCAAAAGGTGAGCCAGGTTTAATTTATCTGCCTAAAGACCGCAGTGGTCTTATTTAAATGAATGAGGAGGCTGAGTTTGTTCTAACAGTACCATTGTAGGTCTGAACACTGACCATATATTGCTAGCCAACACATATAGCCCACTATCGGTGTGTTCAGACTGAAAACAACCCTGTGTTTAAGAGTAAGGGCCAGGTTATATTACAAAAGAAGTGGTTTATATGACATGTTTGACCAAGTTATATATCCATTGACGGTGTGAATGTCATATTGTGGACTTGGGAAAGTTACAGAAATTGTGGTTTAGTTATTCTAGTTCGTACAACATGTCGTCAGACCACGTTGAAAGGCAAAAGTGTTTATAAAGAGTGAAGTCCAAACTTAGCCAATCGCTGTGTATTGATGCTCTATCTTACAGTCAATCAACAAGTCTATCAACAGTTTAGGCCTGTGACATCATCGTATGTAGTATTGACGGTTTCTTAAAGTTACAGAAATTGTCGGATGCAGCCCACCCATAGACTGTATATAAAGATGGACGACATGACAGCTCCCCAAAAGCGAAGCCAAAACATCTCGATCGCCCTCTGGTGGCTGGCTGCAGTATAGGTCATAAGCCCCGCCTCCTCCATGTTAGCGGATGGGACATGGGCCAAACTGAAAAGTCAGAGTACACGTCAAATAAATTTTTCCCGAAGATTGTTTCTGTCATTTTAGGTAGTTCTTATCACGCTGATGTTTGTTCAAGTGTTCGTTTTACTGATAAGTTTGGTTTTAATTCGTTATTTGATGCTATAAAAATGGGGTGTCACGTCATGATTGACAACTGTGAGTGTACTTGCGATTGGTTCAGGCGAGTGTATAGGCGGGAACTTGATCCCGCGGCTCCACTGCGGATCACCGTGCAGACTCTGGCTCCAAATGACGTCAAAAGCGCAAGATGGCAGCCCCTGTAAGTGGGGCATTTTGGCTTAATTTTTTACAATGGGAGGAAGTGGAGACGCGTCGTCCATCTTTATAGACAGTCTATGAGCCCACCCAATTCCAATGTTGAAGAGGTGTGGGGGGAGGGGGTTTGACCATCCGACAAGCTATTCTGATGGAGTATACTGGCACCTTAATACCACATTAGATTTGGTGTTGTCATAGGGCTCGGGGATATATCGAATTAATTAGATTAATTCTAATTTTGTTTTTGCACTGTGTAAAATTTCTGCATTGTGAAAATCTGTTTTTTTTTTTTTTTTTTTTTTTTTAGATGTGCCCAAAAAGTTTATTTTTAATCTATTTAAGTAACCTAGATAATGGGTTCTAGCTAGCTACATTAGCCGTCTTGAGTCATGACAGTCCCATAAACTGTGAAATGTTGAAACTATTGCGCACCTGCCTCTGTTTATGGTACTGTCGTGACTCTAGCTAGCCCTGGGTATCTTGTAGTGAATTTTTTTTTTTAAACCTGTTTATTTACTCAGGGAACCCCTGAAGGCAAACTTCTCCCACATGCCCCATATAGGTGCACAGATCACCGATAGGCTAATATACAACTTTAACAGCCAAGGGACATTATTCAACATTTACTAATTGAAACAAAAGATTCCCAGTGTGAATCAATTCAATTATTCAGATTTTCATTGTGAATTAGAAAATGGTCGACGAGCCACCCGGCACCCTGTTGTGGGCCTGACTTTTGTCGGACGATATATTGTCCTAGCAAATACATGCGATAAACAATATTATTGTCTTATTGTAACAAAAACAATACAGACTCCTTCACGTCATGACGTTAAATGATGTTTAAAGTGTTTCTTGCAGACAGACACTCTCCTACTCTCTCTGACTTTAATTGTATCCATAATAAAGGTTAATGGGGGAAATAAATAAATAAAAATAGATCATGAAAAGAAAGATCTTTCTAATAAATGAAGAAAGTTGTTTATGGTTCTTTTGTTGTTCAGACCTACAATTAACACAGAGTAAAATAAATAAATGCTAATAAAATATAAAACTTGGGAGTGACAACCATGAGTTTAATTTGTCATTTTGACGCAAGTGACCAAAATGATCAGTTCCTTAAGACCCAATGTAGAGATGCTTATCAACTCGATAACAAGCTTTATTAAAAAACACAATGGTATCCCAACTTCCTCCATCTCACATTTAATTAATTTTGGCAATTACACAGAATACATTTCCTGTCACTGTCCATTGTCCATTATTGTGGACTGTGGTAGGCAGTAGGAAACATGGCGGGAGATGTGACATTTGCTTCTCTTCTTTACAAGGTATTCAATTGGCAAACAGATACAATATTTTGGATGACCAAGATTTCCCACCGTTGACTGATCAGTGCCAACCTCTGTCACCAGTGTCATCGGTTTGGTCCCAGCAGTGTCTTTACATTTCCCAACAAACTTCTGCCATAAACACGCCCCTAGGCTCTGACGCACTCTTAACACAGTCTCTGGATCAATTTCATTTGCACGACAGTGGAAAAATTAATGTTCTTCAAGCGTGATTATGATGATTTGTCTCTGATTAATGACGTTAGCTGGCTAGCTTGCTAATTGCTGCACTGATTCTGAGGTAAATTATCCCATTTTTAAGTGAAGAACAACAGCCAGCCCTATTATTATAGAAGTGACTAATATCATGAAATGCTTTTGTTGTGAGCTACCTAGCTAGTTAATGCTAGTTTGGTTTTCTTTGCCTTTTCAGCAGACGTGAAAAACAATAACATTACAGCACTGTAAAATCAGTTCATATTAACTGTCATTATTATGTATAGCCTATTTGTAAATGGAAAAAAGATCACCACATTGTAGCTAATTGCATCAAGTACATCTGTAATAGGGCTGGTTGTTATTGTTTTACAAAAGCATTTACCCAGGGATTTTGGTCATTATCATTTAATTATTCTTATACAGTACATGCAGAAGACTGTAACATGCTTCCAAGTTAATGTAATTAATAAACTTTTTAAGGTAAAAAAGCTGCTTACTCTTCTCTTAGCATTTTCCTGTTCGGTCAGACAGTGGTGTAGTGACTTGACTTGACCAAACAAGAAAACCTACAAGCCACTGAGGGGCTGCTGTACCGTAGTTGGCCTAATTGACGTGTCCTCTTCTGTCAGCATGTCATTCAATAATTCTCATTTCCAAATTGTTGTATAGCCAGACATGAAGTGAATTTATTTCTTTACTATACAGGGTTTTCTACCGTGAATTTGGGTGCAAACAAACAAAAGCTCACGCTATATCCGACAGTCAAAACCTGTGTGCTTCCTTCGGTATCCAACACACCTGCTGTGTGATTACCGCGTCAATCAAGTTATACCTTCCCCATACTCCACACACCACCTACTGTGCAACCCGGGAATTACCACAAGTGAACATATTCATATACACACATAATAATACAAACAATACAACAATGGCTCCAACAAGTGGCTTTCATCAAGACAAGTTAGTTTAACTGCCAGTTTTGTTGCATTTTGTATTTCAGTGTCGCAAGAGCCAGAAAATAGTGCCCCCTTTCTATTTATTCAATCGAGAATTGGATTTCATTTGAGAATCAATCCTGAATCGAATCATGACACCAAGAATCGGAAGCAAATCTTGACATTCTCAAAGATTCCCATCCCTAGCAGCTTTGGAAATTAGCGGGGGCAAAGGGCAAAAATGCCCCCAAGATTTCGAGAAAAATAAAGAAGATATTTACCAGTTTAGGCCAATATCCTACATTAAACCATCATTTTATTTTCATTTAATTTCTATTTCCGTCTCTAACACACACTCGCACAAACAGCGTTGCTGTTCACACTACTTTTATGATACCTGACTGGCAGAGGCCAGGTGATCCTGCACCTGCAGTGAAGTTAGCTGCTGCGACGGACCAGTTCCTCATTAAAAAAACTCCAACTGTTACAGAAGAAAGCAGTCCTAGGTCGTCGCCAACGCCACCAAATAACGCTGACAGGAGGCGGATGTGCTGCGAAGCGCTGCCCGCTTCCTTTAAGTGTCCATGTTAACCAGTTGGGCTGTTCAGACAGGTCGCTCCGCACTGCAGAGCTCTGTGGCCAGCTTGCGCTCTGCCAAGTTTTGGTGTCTGTTTAATTTTCTCTGCCTGCTGTGACCGAATCTGGCACAAAAACACACTGATAATCTATTTTAAACTATATATATATAAATAAATAAAAATTATAAAATGTGTATCCTGCTTGCCAACCCTTTTGATTTTCCTGCCCATCTCTCACTATGCTCCTGGAGTAATTACTTTTTTTTTTTTTTTTTTTTTTGCCCCCAAAATCTTGCAAATGCCCCAATTGTTTTAGACAGTGGGGGCAAAAGTTGCCCCCCAAATATTTGTTTATTTCCTACACTGGCCTCTAGTGTAGTTTTTTTTTTTAAGGGGTTGTGGTGCATCAAGAGATCTATGCACATAGCCACTTTAGCTTCACTAGGCTTTGTCACTGATGACGTACACATCAAAACAAGAACTGTGATTGTTCAGCTTACGCTGCTTGTGTTTCCTCCTGGTACTACAACATCATGCAAAGTGGGGGAAAAAAAAGACTGTAAAGATGATTACCTTGGCTATTGATTGCACAGCAGGAGTCTCCGCTACAGTATTGAGACAAGGCACACCCTCCCATTGTTGCTGTATATCACAAAGCGAGAGCATGAGATCTGATCACGTACGATGCCTCCATCTAGTGTAGAGGTGATGTTATGAATGTGTGAAATCTGACACTAAACTATAAATTAAAACTATTGCCATAACCTGTCCTTGTCCCACTTCATCACACATTTACCACTCTGCGTACATTGGGTAGAGCATGCTCTCACTCTGAGAGACACACACACACACACTCACAATAGGAGTGATGCCAACAAGTTGTGACTGGCCAACTAACCTTTGACACTTCTCATTTGTGTTGCCCTACCAGTCAGCAGCCAGCTGCCGGGGTAGCATACACACATCCCACCACAGTGGCCAGTTACACAGTTCATCAAGCACCTGTGGCTGCACACACCGTAGCGGCAGCCTATGCTCCCACTGCAGCCACAGTTGCTGTAGCTAGGCCTGCACCCGTCGCCGTGGCAGCTGCTACTGCTGCAGCTTATGGAGGATATCAGCCAACCCATGCTGCTACTGACTACGGCTACCCTCAGCGCCAGCCTGAAGTCCCTCCACCACCACCACCGGTCACCTCACAGAACTACCAGGTACACCATAAGTTTTTACCTTTCAAGGCTGCTACACAGATTAGACATTTTTAAACGACTTCTTTTTGTCATTTTGATCACATTCTTTCATCACATCACATCAGTCACACCAATTTGCATGTTTATTCTGAGGGTGGGCTGGGGACCAGATGTTCTGCCTTCATAATCTATGGAGGACCACGTGTCATTTAAATGTTTATACAGTATCCCATTAAGTCATTACTTGATACTTCAATGGACAATGAAAATAAAAGAATTTACGAATGAATATATTAATCCATCAGTAAATTCATTCATTAAAATTCAATACATCTATTTAAAAGTAGATTAATGAATACCTAAATAAATAATGGAATTTCAAAATAAATTTGAACATTTTGTTTTAAAAGAGAAATAACTAACTGAATTCACAAATTAAATTAATTGTGTCCCGTAAGTACAGTTTGTCAGGCTAGTTATGTTTAAATAATGTTGGGCTAATTGATGATCAGCGTTGATCACAAACTTGTTGTTTTATATGGGCTTCCTGTGAGGAATGGAGAGGTTAGCTAGCTAATGTTAGCTCTCCTGAAACACCAGAACATCGTCATTGAACATTGACATACACTATGTGAGTTCAAATATTAGAAGTCTCTGGAAGCCCATGGACAGTTTGCAAAGTGCTGGGAACAACACTTGCAGATTTACGAGCTGCTACTTACACAACATAACTGTCAACCTAGTGAAGGTAAGTTAGCCATGCTGTTAGCATTACCCCTGTGTACATATTTAATTTTGATATCTGGCTGGAGCTTACTGAAACCATGTCATTACAAGACTTTTGTCAACATTTTGTCAGCATGAAAAATGTAGTTAATATAAGATCATGCACTGAGATATTATGAAATGGAGGCAGCTTACAGTATTGGTCACTGTGACTCTTTGAGACCACTGTGTGTAGTCCATAAAGGTAAATCATCAACTCTGTTTATATAATGTACTGTCCTGTATGTGTTGCATTTTTTTTCTTTTTATCACAAGTATTTTTTATCAATGGACTTATACTCGTTTGCCTCTGCCAACTGTCTTTGTAAAACTGTCTGTGGGATTCCAAAGATTTATTATATTTGAACATTGTATGTACTGTACTATGACTATGTACAGGTGTTTCAAGAGAGCTAACATTAGCTGGCTAACTTCTCCATTGCTTATGGGAAGCCCATATTAAAATGAGGATTTTGTGATTGGTGCTGATCAATTGGGCAAACATTTAAACATTAACTAGCCTACAGTTGTTAAAATAAACCTTGAGTAGCACTACAAACTATCATTATGTGCATAAATTGACAAACTGTACATTCGAGACACAACAGAGTTTTTACAGTGATAACCATAAGCTGCGCACACGAGGGGGGCCTTTTGGTGGACACTGATCTGCATTGTTTTACCTTGTTTTACCCCAGCGCAATGCCCAAATGTCATGTAAATGGAACATGAAGAAAAGTAGCAGGAATTGCCCTTCCAATAGCCTTATTAAAACCTGTACTCTTAATTGACTTTGCAAATTCAGTTATTTATTTTAAAACTGCATTATTTGTTTAGGTTTTAATCTATTTTTGAATTATGTATTGATAGTTTAGAAGTTTATAAAAGATAAACCTATCTTTAATTTGACCCATTGCTTCCCTTGAGGGATTCATGTATTCTTCTTGTTTTTATTGCCCATTTGGATATCAATTATTGAAATAATTACATTTTTATATAATTTAGTCTATTTATTTGTGGATTCCTTCATTCATTTTTTTATTCCTGTTTTTATTGTCCAATTTGATATCAGTTAATGGAATGCTTTATAACCATTTACATGACACCTGTGGTCCTCCATTTCAGTCAACTGTTGGATTGGACAACTAATTGTGTATATCAGTGTTCAGACCAGCCCTATCCCTGCTTCAGAAAAATGCAACCTCTTTAGTAATGTAAATTAGACAACACAGCAAAAGTTCTGTCAGACTCCTCACTTGTCTCACTAAATGTAACTAGGTCAGGTAAATATGTTTTGAGTGGTATGGAAATTACCTGTACTCAAAAGGTGCCATGATAAATTCAGCATAATGTACATAACACACAAATTCTGTCATGGAGTGGTGACTTTTTATTCAGTAGTTATAAATGGTAAATTGACTGAATTTTATATACATATAGTGCCTATATCCAAAGCACCCACCCACACGCACACTAATGGCAGCACCGGGAGCAATTTGGGTTTCAATGTCTTTTCAAGGACACTTCGACATGTGGACAGGAGGAGCCGGGGATTGAACCGCCATCCCTGCAACTTTATTTTACTGTTTTCCTTTGCAGGACTCCTACTCCTATGTCCGGTCCACAGCTCCAGCTGTGGCTTATGACAGTAAGCAGTACTACCAACAGCCCACTGCTACAGCGGCTGTTGCTGCTGCACAGCCACAACCCAGCGTGGCAGATTCCTACTACCAGACAGGTATGCTAAATACACACTAAATTCATTTTCATTTACTTATACACCTTTTACACAACTGATGCGAATATGACACTGGTGTACTTAAAATGTGTTCGACCCGCGCTGGACCCTTCATATGAGACAGCATGTCACCCTCCTTCTCACTACTAGCAAAGATTCAAGTCTGCAGTGTAGTTCCATGCACTTCACTGATAAACTACAGAATTGCAGTTAATTACATTGAATAATTACCGCATTAAAGTTTTGTTTCAGTTTCACCACTCTCTGTCCATATGCATGCTCCCTCTCTCTTGATTGCCCACTCGTGCGCTTTCTCTCTGTTAAATTATTTTAAATGTCGGTATCATTGAATGTCCATACCTGGTAGCAACGCCAGTTCACCAAAGCTGGGCAGCGTCCAACCCGAAACCGTGGTTGGGAGGAGGGTTGTGGGAAGTGTCAAAGTGAAGTGAAAGAAGTCAATCAAAAATAACTGCAACCGTGATCTGATTTTTATGCTGCAGACACAGTGCAAGTGGGTTTCCACACACCGCAGGGCACAGTACAGTTGATTACCTTGCTGAGGGAATTAATGTGCAGCCTTTCGCCTACAGCTCTTTCATCTAATAGCTCACTGTGGCTGCTCCTTCTTGTTCAATTACTCCCTTGCAAAAATTAAAAATGATCTGCTGACAAAAAAATGCAGAAAATTACTGTGTGATTATTCACCATTTAAAATTTTTGATGACCGATCAGTCAGTGCTAATCGTGGTGACAAACACATTGAGTTTCTGGTGGCTGCTAAAAAGCCAACCCATGTTTTGACAGTTGAACACTTTTTAATGTGAAGCAGCAGAAGTAGGACATTCCTTTTTGCGTTAACTTAATACAGCTCTCCTACGGTGGAAAGCCACGAACAGTAAACTGTGATGCTGTTTTCAATTAAATACAATTGTGCTGGATTACATGCATGCATAATTTTCCTGTGAATCCCTCGTAGGCAATCCAGAGCGGGAATGGCAGACTCCTCCATTACCAATTTAAAAACTACTATATAGAGATAATTACTGTATGTAAATACATTGAATGGCTATTGCAGAAAAAATAGAAATGCAGACAAAAAATAGTATCAAAAATTGGGTCCGATTTTGTGAAATCTTAAGGATTATAACTTTTTAAAAGCATGTGTTATCAATGTGCTTCGACAGAAACGTACCCAATTCAGTTTCTGATTAATGGATCCAAATGACATTGAAAGCTCTTCAAGTTCTGGTTTCTCATTTGTGTTTGCCATATAAGCTATACAACCCGACTAGCATGGTCTAGCTAACAGACGACTGTCCCACAGCCAAAGCTGATTAGGTAGAACTCTCAAACTTTAGAATTTATGCTCCCCATGTGCCAACACATAAACGTAGTTAGCATGTTAATTCAACAGTACTTAATCAACATTTTGCTGTACATTTTAAAGAGAACGATTTTCAGAGGCATGTGTATCCGCTTTTGTGTTTTCTAGCCCCCAAACCAGGATATAGCCAGGGGGTAACATCATACACCCAGAGCCAGCAGACTCGACAGGTGACTGTGATAAAGCCAGCTGCTCCCAGTCCAGCCTCATCCACTTTCTCCATCTACCCAGTGACCTCCACTGTCCAGCCTGTGGCCGCTGCCGCCTCTGTGGTCCCTTCTTACTCCCAAAGCCCAACCTACAGCACAAACGCTGTCACATACTCTGGTAAGCTTTGACACTGAATTGACTACTGCCTGAAATGGTACAAAAAATTGTTCTGGGAAAACTAGGAGACTGGAGCACAGTGATTGATTTGCAGCCTTTAGTAGGGATGTGATTTTTCCGGATTAATCCGGAATTCCGGATTTTCCGACCTGAAAATGTGACCCACGTGAATCATGCAGATCCGTTAAAAAAAATTAAAAGGGGGAGGGGGGTTGAGTCGAGTTGAGTCATCTTGATAAGATCGTCCCGACGCTGTTTCGGAATGTATTATTCAGGTATGTCAAGATCAGTGATGCCAACTCTCACGCTGAGACACACGCTTTCACGTTCAGTCTCACGCTGCCCAAACAATTCTCAGGCCAAAACACTGCGACAGCAACAGAGATGAACAGGCGAGCGTACGTACCGTTGGTTACGTACTGTAACCCCCATTCTATGAGTATAGGCTCTTAAATTACTCTGTTTGGTCCGCAATGTATGCGCAATGCTTATTGCTGTGTTGACAGCTGGAGCACATAAGGCGTTCAAGCAAGCTAGTGAGTGAGTGTGTGTGTTCATATTTGGCTGAGTGAGTGAAAGCTAAGTAGCTAAAATTACTAGCTAGTGTTTGCTTATCTGTTAAGTTAATAAGCTAGTTAACGTAGCCAGCTGTCGAAGTTAGTGCTAGTCTAGACACATGCAGCACTTGGCTGTATGAATGGTTGCTTTTCAAGTAACATTAATCCTTATGATTACTGTGATTACTCTGATTTACTGTGAATAACCACATTTAGATAATAGCTTGATTAAAGAGTTTACATGGTTCATGGCTGGCTCTGTTTCCTGCTTTTTTGTCTTTTGCAAACAACATATGTAGTCAAACTAGAACAGGTATACAATTGTCATTGGACAATTGATTGACAGGATTTCATTGCCATAGCCACTGTCCAAGTTCCACAGCCCATGCATCAACACCAAATCAGAAACAAAAGAACACAGATATATCTTAGTTACAAATATAGAAGTTTAGAAAGTACAAGTACTGCATCCATCAAGTACAACGAATTAGAGGAAACATGTAAAATTCAGTTCTTCATTTAGGTCAAAGGGCTCCACTGTCTTAAGAGTGTGAATCCAATATGCCTTTCTGCAGATTAGTAAGTTGATGCCTCCACCTCTAGGAGAGGGTGACCTTTTTTGAGCAGCATTAATGATGCTGCAGAGCCATGGTTAGCCTGTGCATACATAAAAGCATAATCCTGCATGCTTTTAGCAAACAGTTTTGTAAACCCGTCTTCCAGCAATGTCTGACTCAGAAACTCTGTGCATAATGTATTTCCCAAACATACTCAGTCTCTTCTCATCCCAGCTAGAGAGGGCGACGGCTAACTAGCAAGTCCATGGCGTGGTTACTGTGTTTGCAACTATTAAGTGAAATAACCTACAGAAAACTGCTCCAAACAAGGATCACTTTCCCATTTTACGGTTTTACACTAACTGAATTAATAAACAGTAACTTACCAGACTTTATCACACTTAAAACCAGGGTTTTGCTTATGAGCTATGAGTTGGGTTTGCTCACTCATTTCCTTAGTTTTCTCTCTTGTTCATTTTAGTCCCACTCATTCATGAACTTGGTAGGATACAGTACTCATCACTGATTAGCTGGTACAGAAGACTGACCCCGACTAACCAGTATACAAAAGAGAAATAGACCATGACCGGTTCAAGGACTGCTCTACACGTAGGATATTTCAATTGCTTCACAAAACAAATGCAAAATTATTATTCGCAAGACATAATTGAGTTAGTCCATATTTAGAAATATACATTGTAACTGAAATGCAAATGAAACATTAAGGTAAACAATATTAGATCTTCCTTTCTAGCCATGCTAGCAGCATGACATTAGGGATGTCAGCGTTGGTCGGTCCTCCACTATGTTCCAAAGTAAAATATTTCACCACCTATTTGGTACAGCCATTCATGTTCCCCAAAGGATAAATTGTAAAACATTGGTGATCCCCAGACTCTTCATCTTTGTCCATTGCTTTGGTTTATGACCAACTACCAGCAAAACTGACATCCTCATCAGCCTCACCTGTACTTGGTGTTTAATTTTAATTTGCATTTATGAAATGTTAGCATGCTAATGTGCTAAACTAGGATGGTGAACATGGTTAACATTATGCACAACCTTTGCTTTGCTTTTTCATGGATCCTCTTCAAAAGGCTATAAAATGACAGAGCAGTGAGTAGGTTATAACTAGGCATTGGTTTATCCTTTTCCAGGAACCTCATACTCTGGCTACGAGGCAGCAGTTTACTCAGCAGCCTCCAGCTACTACCAACAGCAGCAGCAGCAGAAGCAGGCAGTGGCAGCTGTAGCAGCAACAGCAGCATGGACAGGGAACACTTTCACCAAGAAACCCCCCTTTCAGAGTAAGCAGCTCCGACCCAAGCAGCCGCCCAAACCCCCTCAGATCCACTATTGTGATGTCTGTAAGATCAGCTGTGCTGGCCCACAGGTGAGTTCAGTATAGCCCACAATGACACCATTTTGTCAAATGTGCTAAGCATTAAGCACATGCACATATGCATGCCAGTTTTTAAATCTCAAAATGTGTGTCAATATAAAACACCTTTTTGTTTTTACAGTCTGTTTTTCTATTGTGTAACCCCACAGGACTCCACAGGGCCATGTCTTTCAGTAATACAAAATAATACAAAAGGTCTCAGATTGTATGAATCACATTAAAATCCAGTAGGATGCACATTATATGATACATATTAAGTGTATTTTAAGAAGCAGTATTGTTGCGGGGGAAACACAAAATAACCCGTCACAATGGCTTTGATCACTGCAGTGTGTCCATCTTATTTTATCTCTAATAAGATAAATCACTTGAAGGGGATAGAATGTTTTGAAGTTGTGAGAGGAATTGTGCCTTCAACATCTCAATGCAGACAGACTGTAAAGATTGTGTCCATTCCATAGTTGACCCAGAGTTTCACAGCCTCTCACATCTAACATACAAACCTCACCTTGCTGTGAGTCCAGTATACACATATTTGCAGTCAATGTAGTCCTTTTTATAGTCTTAATTACTGAGTAAAGATGGTCCCGAGCCAATCAGCAGGATAGGGAAGATCTAAGTATTTTTGTGATAGATGGGTATCGAGTGTGTGTGTGTATATATATATATATACCCTGATCCACTTTTGATCCTCCCGCTGAATGTAGATTAATTGATTGATGTTTTTAGATTTATGGTCTAAAAATGACATACAGCAACTAATTCATTAGTGTCCCAAACAAATACTTGTCAACTAATGCAACAATGGCTCTGTCTCCTTCCAAACATTGCATGCATAAGACTTACAAGGAGCATCTGGAAGGCCAGAAGCACAAGAAGAAGGAAGCTGCACTGAAGGTTTCCCAGAGCAGCAGCAGCAGCAATGGTAGTGGTGGAGGGGCATTAGCCCGCAATGCTCAGAACCAGCTCCGCTGTGAACTTTGCGATGTTTCCTGCACTGGCGCTGACGCCTATGCTGCCCATATTCGTGGAGCCAAGCACCAGAAGGTATGGATATGAGCGGGACATTACATATCTACCCTGTATCAGTCTGAGGCTAAAGGTGGGGTTAACCTGTGTTAGATGGTAGTAAGACAAGATAGTTCTTGGGTACAGCTCCATCTCTCTTTAAATGTTAGATACAGTATAATAGTTTCTCTTGAAAATTCTCTCAAATTTAGAGTTCAAGTTGTTTTGAATTTTCATAGTGCTAAAACACAATCTGTTATAAGGTTACAAATAAAGACTTTCCCAACAATTTCATATATTTATGACTTAAAAAGGAATTGGTATTTTACTGTGTTGTCAGTGTGTTAAATAGAAACCTCAGACCTGCTAAAATGCTCTTTGAATTCTCTTCTCCAGGTTGTGAAGCTTCACACCAAACTTGGTAAGCCCATTCCCTCTACTGAGCCCAGTATGGTCACTCAGACATCGTCCTCCACCACAGCTACCCTCAGCAAGACCACGACAGCTACCCTGAGCAGTTCCTGCACCACCAGCTCTCTGTGTGTGGCTGCTTCCTCCTCTCCTGCCACCAGCTCCAGCCCCCCCTACCTGAAACCTGTCAACATAGTCAGCAGTGGTGTGGCAGGTGTCAAGAACCCATTGGCCAGCAGCCTCTCTTCTGCCAACTCTGCCTCAGCTGGGAAGAAAATCAACACCCCCAAGATCAATTTTGTTGGTTAGTAAGCACGTGTTGAGGGTGCTAATAGTCTTGCGAAAAGTATTGTCCTGCTTTGTTATTGTTCAGGAACATCCCTGCTTGAATAGTCATGGTTGCTCACTGCCCAGTGCAAGTATCCCCACCCTAAATATTATACTCCATTGTGTGTGCGTGTGTTTTTTTTTTTTGTTTGTTTTTTTTTACTGCAATTCAGCACACATTTTGAGTGTCACTTTGTTCTGCTCCTCCTGTTTTTGTTCACAATATCACTATGTGATACCACACATTGGGGCAGGCCTATATGTTCTGGATACATTTTTTGCAGATTTTTAGGCAGATATCAGTATCACAGTGATTTTGATGCTCTTTTAAATACACATTTGGCCACTTCATTTCTACACACATATACATTCAACTGGACACCAACTAAACCAGAAATTTGGTGTTTCACTAGAGTCAAGCGCACATTACACCTTCTGGTGTATTTCATCAGTATCAAGTATACATTTTCTATGGTAAAATGTTGAAAGATGAATCCGTCTCTCAGAAAATCAGTTATGTGATGTGACTATATTGTGTTGCTGCGACTTTGTTTGTGTCAGACAAAATAGGGTACACTGAATATTTTGTTCTGCCCTTGCCAAAAGTTGTCTAAACATGTCAGTAGCAGTAGTTAATTTCAGTGTGCTTCAAAAAATTGCAAACTTCAAAATTCTATTAATGTTTGAGAGGAAACGAGTTTATGATTGGAGTGACAATACTATGTTGTACGTTGCAGTTTTGTACATTTTAGCTAGAATTTGGTCATTTGAAACTATTGTTATTAATTTTATAATGACATTTGGTCTAGTAATTATTCTGTTTAGAAGAAAATCCTTTTGTAAAGCCTTTTAATCAGTCCTAAAAATACTGAGTTATTAGTTGTTGGCTATATTACTGTCTGTGCTGTGTAGCTGTATTGAGCTGCAAACCATTGAATTAATTTGCATACAACCAGGTTATTATGCTTGTCATGTCAACCATATGAACCATTATGACAACCACAGAGAGAAATCTCTCTCCATCTGAGAATTCCTTCTCACAGAACCACCTTACCAACTTTGTCACATTGTCTTTTTGTTATTTAGGACTATCTAGGCTACGGTTTAGCAATAGCAATGTAAATGGTCTACGATTTAAACAACATTGTGATTTCTCAAATGCAGGTGGAAATAAATTGCAGACCACAGTGAAGATGGAAGAGGCTAGAGCGGAGGCCAAAGTGGAGGCTTCTAAGCCTGTGCCTCCCTCTCCAGGTTCTCAGGACCCCAAGACTGAAGTTTCAGATTCTCTGTCCACATCAGCCCTGGCTGCACTGCAGAGTGACGTCCAGCCTGTCGGTCATGACTATGTTGAGGAAGTAAGTTTTGACAGACCTATGCATGGCCTAGAGCCGACCTACCCTTACTGAGCAGAAATACATTTAAATCTTGAGTGTAATATGTGAAACTCCTTTATAGGTACGAAACGATGAAGGCAAAGTCATCCGCTTCCACTGCAAGCTGTGTGAATGTAGTTTCAATGATCCAAATGCAAAGGAAATGCATCTAAAAGGTCGTCGGCATCGCCTGCAATACAAGGTTTGTAGCTGACATGTCTTGCACCACTCCACAGAGTTTTAGTACACGCTAGTGTATTTATCAGGTGCCTCAGAGCAGGAAATGAAGGTCTGAGTGATGAACATTTGGTCCTATATTACACATTTGAGTAAAGTGATCTCTATGAACATAGTAAAGGTGTACTGTTTGAGAGCTCTATAGCTGAACTAACCTGTTTGCAGGAAGTCATCAATGATAGGTCACTCCTACTACACATTGTGGTTGGTATAGACATACAAAAGGCACATTATTTTTGGCCATCGACCATTCTGAAGAAAGGTATTAGGCCTTGCATTCATCAGTGGATGGGCTTGCATACCATCAAGTTCTCAGGGTGCACATGACGCTCCGATGCATCTGGTCAATTAGAGCAGACCTCAGATAATGATTTAGTCAAGGCACATGCACATACACATTTGATGTAAAGGCCTATTGACTGATGAAGAAATAAATATGATGAGGCATGCATATCGACAGTGCTGATTTAGTGCTGTATCAAATACATCTTCCCTGCTGTAATATTATGGTTATGTGATAAAACTGCCATGTTATTTATTCTCAAGAAAACTTCTCCTTGATGAAAGTGAGTAGAAGAAGCTTCATGAGTAAGCTCTTGCTCTACTCTGAGGTTGGAGTCCTAGTCAAACTTTCTGCCAAATTTCTAGGGATGACTCTGAAAGGAGTTTTCTTATTTCTGTATTCTATATTACACCCATGAAATAGTTTTTACATGTTTTGTAGAAAAAGGTGAACCCAGATCTGCAGGTGGAGGTCAAGCCCAGCATCCGAGCCAGAAAGATTCAGGAAGAGAAGATGAGAAAGCAGATGCAGAAAGAGGAGTACTGGAGAAGAAGAGAGGAGGAGGAGCGCTGGAGAATGGAGATGCGGTATGGTTATGGTCATTTCTTATCAATGGTTGTTAAGGAGGAGAGATGCAGTATATAAGCCATGTTGGCCTGTTGAAAAATACTGCCTCAGAAGCAGGTACACTTTGGAGGGAAGATACCATGGCCATCAAACCAAAACTGGAACTACCGTCTAAGTTTTTAAAAAGGTTAAGAACAACCTCTAGGTGGTGTTTTTATACAGACGGGTGAAAAGTTTTAAGGAAAAAACTGCATTAATGATGGTATATAATGAATGCAGATGGTTCCATACAAGGCACGGTGGTTTGAGAATGATGTGAATCGCATGATCAGCCCAGTTGATCACCTGTCAGACATCTGGGAGGGACATGATAGACAGCACTCTCCATCGACATCATTGAAACACCAAATGAGGGAAATCTAGAAGTGCTAAGTTAAAAGGCAACTTGACTTGCTTTAGATTCTTGCCTGTCATCCAAAGGCTTCTTCAGTTTTAACTGAGTGGGCAATTTTAACGCAACCCTGCGTTAAAATGGACAAAGGGCTGTGTTGGTGGGGGTGTGTTGCTTCGGGAACTGGTGTGACATTAAATACAATCCAGGAGGTCCAGCTTGAGTAACAAATCCATGAGATTGAAGGTGTATTAGATACCAAAATACTGCACAGCAGTTTATTATACTCTGAGAAAGGCTTTTACAACTCTGGAAAGTTGTCTTAACAGCAGTTATTTTATCTTTTGTCACGATGATTGTGAGGTAAACAATACACAAATGGCGTTCACGTTACAGAGTAATCTACCAAGGATGTGCGCATGCATGTGTTTGTTTGGCCACCACAGCGCCTTGCGAGAAGTCGCATTGGCAGCCCCTGCTGTGTCGCTGGACTGGTCTCATTCAAATGAATTAGGGGGCTGCGTTTTGTAAGCTAGGCTAAAGTTGGTCTGAATGCGGCATGACTGGTGGAGAGGTCCAGGGCCTGTTTGCACAAAACACCTTACGTTAAGATTAATTTTCCTTTTTTAAGGTTTCCTTAAAATAAAATCTGTTGCACAAAACACCCTTAAGTCTTCTCCTTAAGGTTTCCTTCAAATGTTCATTTAAGTATTTAAGGTTTTCTCCTTATGTTGGTCTTACACTTAAGGAATCCCTTAAAGTAGTTAAACCTTTGAACAAAAGACCTTAGCAACCAAAGTAAGGACTGACTCTTAACATGGCCGAGTTTATGGTGATAAATGAAGAAAATGAACGCATCCTGAAGAGTGTTCTGTGACCGGGAGAACCCAATGGATAGGCTATGCTTAACGATGAACAATTGATTTTACACACTATATTTGACCGGCAGTCTAGAGTTGGATCACTCTACTTTCCACAGTTCTCGCAGTCTTCCAGCCCTTTTGCAATAAAAGATTACTCTACGGTTTTATGCTACGGGATCTTTCCAGTCACTAACAGGCAAGGTATTTCATGTCCACAGTTAATTTTCGGTGCAGTTTCCTCCCACATTTATTTTTATCTGTTTGCTGTTATTTTCAGATGAAATTTACTTTTTAGTATGTGCTTTCTTTTATTGTATTCCTCCAGAAGTATAATCTTTTCATCTTCTGACCAATTTTTTACTTTCTTCTTTCTTCTACTATCTGTAGGCAAACTTTGTGAGACAATAACGGGTATCACAAGTATGAGTGAAAGCAAACAAATGGCCTCCATAGGAACTGTAGAATTTTACTGCTGTAAAATATCTTTCAATGCAGTAAATGCCTTAATGTTTTTCCTTAACTAAGGAAAACCTTTTCAGAGATTCTGTGCGACACCCTTAAGTCCCTCAGCTAAGGAGAAGTTAAGCCTCAAGTGTCATACAGTGTTGGGAGAAAACTTCAGGTGTTTTGTGCATCCGGCCCCAGGTATTAAACCTCTGTAGGATCATTTACACCTTGAGTCATCGAGGTCACTTGTGGGTCCACCTGACTGTCATGTGACAACTCAAGGTCTGAGCAGCTTTACAGACATACCAAATGAGGGAATTTCTTTGGAAGAATGATGTTCATCCCTTCCACAAACTTGGAGAATCTAAACCAAGGGGCACTGAAGCTGTTCTCCATGCTCATGGTGGAACAACAACTTATTGAGATACTTCATGTTGGTTTTTCCTTTTCAATTTGTAAACCATCTGCACACTAGACATTTTAAAAACGGTTTGTCTCCCTCCCAGTTAAAACAGTACAAACTGTGGTTTATATTTTCAGGCGTTATGAAGAAGACATGTACTGGAGACGTATGGAGGAGGAGCAGCACCACCACTGGGATGAGCGGCGTCGTATACCAGACGGAGGGTATCCACAAGGTCCTCCCGGTCTACTTGGAGTACGGCCTGGCATGCCTTGCCTGCAGCCTCAGGGTCCTTTGGTAGGGCTTTATTATTGTGCCTATGCATTGTGGCTCAGTATATTGCTTGGGACCATAATTTGGTAACAGAAACGCAAACAAAACAAACTGTAAACAACATATTAAAACAAAGTGTTTTGCATAAAACTAAAGCATAACACAGGATAAAAACACAATGTTAAAATAACTTATTTCCATACTGGTCCTGGCCTGCCCCAAATCATGATAACAGACTGCTGTGCTCCTGCTACATTACTGACTGAAAGTTGTGACATGCAGATTATAGTAGATCCAGTATTACACATTTTATAAATTGCACATATTTACTAAAATACTAAATACATTTACCCATCTGTTCTCTTTCCATTTCATTAAATAAAATGTTTTTACACCTGTTTTTTAAAAACTGTAACTGTTCCAAATTTTAGCCCCCACACATAGAAAGGATTGAAATCCAAAAGTACCATGTCTTTGAATTTTGACTGGGCGTACTGGAGACCAGCATAGGTATAAAAATAGGCAGTCAAAATTAACACCTTTTTAAATAGTCTGGTGTCTGGCCATTTAAGCATTTATATACAGGACTTGCTGCAGGCTACTGAACTCTGTGAGAAATGTTTAACCATCATAGTGGTTAAAAAGTCCTATACATACTGCGTGGGTTTTCTCCATGTGCTCTGGTTTCCTCCCACAGTCCAAAGACATGCAGGTTAGGTTAACTGGTGACTCCAAATTGCATGTAGGTGTGAATGTGAGCGTGAATGTTTGTCTGTCTCTATGTGTCAGTCCAGTGATTGACTTGCGACCAGTCCAGGGTGTAGCCCGCCTCTCACCCATCGTCAGCTGGGATCGACTCCAAGTCCCCTGCAACCCTCTAAAGGATAAGTGGTATAGCTAATGGATGGATATACTTAAATTAGTTATTTTATTATAATCAAAGATATAACGTATCATCTTATTTTGTATCCGTAAGTAGGCGTGTTGTTTAAAAAGACCATGGTGTGGCATTTATCATAACTCTTAAAATATGAATGAGATTGGTGATAGTGAGTTACTTGCAAGAGTTGCATTTCTAGTATTATGAAACGGCCAAAACATAAAAAGACAAGAGGATCGAGATGACCGGCTGCCTTTGCTACGAGCTGATTGGCTGTTGAAACGGGTGACATACCTTACGTTCTAAAACCAGCCGCTGGCGATTTGACATGCAGATTCGCAGGCGACGCCATCAGCCAGCTTGAGTCGAGTTCAGACGGGCCAGATCACACCGCTGCAACTATTCCCTCTAAAACGTTTTTTGTCTCGTCATGAATCTTTGGTCTGAACTGGCCTTAAGAGAGAGATCCTTCAAGCATTTCCAGAGTTTTTACCATCCCCTGGCTTTCTTCGATTAGATTCCTGAAATAGCACTGCTTTAAGTTCTTCATCTTCTTTTGCACTGCATTTCTAAACTCCTTTAAGTCTCCCGTTCAGAGGTGCTCAAGACTAATTTACAGATACCACAGCATTTTACCATTAACAGTAGTCTGGCAAGCAGGTGCCTCGCTAGCTGTCAGGTTGAATCTGTGCATTTCGCCAACCTCACACCCTCATTACCAGTTGTTTTGGACTATTACAACTCCCTGCTCTTTGGCATGAGTAATAAATCTCACTCCTGCTTACAGCTCATCCAAAACTCAGCTGCCAGGATTGTATCTGGTACGAATAAACATGATCATAGATCCTGGCCTCTCTGCACTTGCTACCTGTTGCTCTGCAAATTGATTACAAAACTTTACTGATAACTTTAAAAGCCCAGAGAGGCCTCACCCCAAGGTGTATTTCTGACCTTATATTATCCCCCCCCCCCTTGCCTCTCTTCTCATTGGTTCAAGGTCTAGACCTAAACACAAAGGCAATAAGGCCTTTATAGTCAAGGCTCATAGACTAGACTGAGGAGGTCAGGGCTGTAACCTGTTTCCTCTTTAACATCACTTAAAAACACACTTTTGAAATGATGCATACATTGTAATGATGAAACAAATGTGTGATGGATCTCACTCCTTCTTTAAACAGAATTAAACTACAATATTGTGTCTGCCCCCTGTACCTTTTTTATATCGCTCTGTGAACAGAATAAAATAAAATAGAAAATAATGGATGACAGAAGGAACACACAATACAATACCTCCTGTAAAAATAACTCCTGGAGAAAGGGTTAAAATCAGGGTGGTGATGGTGTTTACAGGTCACCTGTAACCTGTACCATTATTAATCATGGAAACTGAAATTGTAAATCAGTAATGCAAAACACTTTGTTATAGTTGTCTGTTTTTAGTTTTGATGCACTTCATCTCAACCTGATATTTTGATCCTTTGTGTCTTTCAGCCCCCACGTCGTCCTGATTCTTCAGATGACCGCTATGTCATGACCAAGCATGCAGCCATCTACCCCTCAGAAGATGAGCTCCAGTCTATCCAGAAGATCGTGTCGATCACAGAACGTGCCCTCAAACTGGTCTCGGACATAATTACAGACCAGGACAAGGCCAAGGAAGAGGACAAAGAGAAGAAGGAACCCTCTAAAGACAGGTGTGATATCTGAGATGCTTATACATTTCAGATTGTCTACTGAATGCAGTAACGTTAGAAAGGTTACCCTTTGCATAGAAATACATTTTCTTATCCTCAAACAAATACTTTGCTCTGAAACAGTCCTGCACAGGTCCAGTTTTGCAAACCTGTCCCTGCCCCATACCTGCTAAGCTCAGTACTAGAACCAACCCATTACCCCCAAAACTATAAAAACATGTTCAGTTATGTGGAGTTTGCTTCTTTTAGCTAGCTACATTTGCATCCAGTGTTAATTTTTAATGCACATAAAAATACAACTTTCAATGCCTTTAATCAGGGCAGGACTCCCTGCAGTGTCTGTGAGTTAGATTAATGCCTTATTCTTAACGAAAATGCCATTCTCAAGAGTTTGTAGAAAGTGACGTTTTTTTATTTGTCAGTTAAATACATGTAGCCATCGTACAGCAGCAGGTATTTGTGTTGCATCTCCAGTGTCTAAATTTGCAGATGTACTGCACTGTTCACATGATGTTACTTATCACAATTATGACATTTTGATTGCTGGTTGTTTTGCTTTTGCACATTTTCCCTTCCCATCTCCCTTGTTTAACTGTCTAGAGCCCTGAAGGGAGTGATGAGGGTTGGAGTCCTGGCCAAAGGCTTGCTTCTTCGTGGGGACAAGAATGTCAACCTAGTCCTGCTCTGCTCTGAGAAGCCCACCAAGGGCCTCCTCACCTGCATTGTGGAGAACCTTCCTAAACAACTAACAGTACTATCTTTACAAATATCACACCAAAATTAATTTCTTCAGTGACCACTTTAATAGGTACCTGCCTCATGGTTTAGGAAGTAAAATTTTAGTAATTTTAGTTGTCAAATCTTCTTTGTAGAAGAATGGGAGCACTATTGTCACATTAATTTACTGGGACAGTAAGTGTGGTGGAATAGAATAGTTTGAACAATAACCCTAACCCAGCATCATACGCTTAAATTACATCCAAGATATTACTTTAGAATGAGAAATAAGGTGACATGCAGTTGGTAGATCAGCGCCCCCAGGGCTGTCACTTTTTAAGTGCATAGTGATTAGTGGTGTATGGCGTTTTTCAGCATCACTGCCTGCCATTATGAATCCAAATTGAATGTATTCAGGCTCATATTTCCTCCCCACATGCTTTAGAGCTTTTACTAGTGCACGTTTGTCTTGACATCACTTGTTCGTTCCATTTTGTGTCACTGCATCCGGGGGAATGTTGGCTAGCTAACAGTGGCAAAACACATTTGTCTCTACCTGATGATGTGTCATGATTAGCGTGGTGATATTGAACTGGTCATTGAAATTATGCATTTAATTTGATGTTTTTTATTTATGTGAATTCTTGAGCACATTAAGATATAACTAATAATATATGTTTAATTTTAATCTATTTGGCAGTACCACTGCCTCTGCGGCCCACTAGATAATGCTGTGAGGCCCACCAGTGGGCTGTGAGAATTATCTTGTTGCATGTATGGAATGTTATGAAGACCTAGCAGTACACATGAACCAACAACTGTACCTGTGAAAGTGGCCACTGTGTGTAGATGACATCAACTAGGCATGTTCCCTAGCTACTACTTGATGAAATGACTGCATATACAATGGACTTTGAAATAATAGTAGTGCATTTGCATCTACACCTTTTTTTTTTTTTTCCCCCAGATGGTAACACCAGAAAAATACGAGGTCAAGGGATCTATCCAGGAAGCAGCCATCATTCTGACATCCTGTACCGAGCCAAAGATGCAAGTGACAATCACACTGACTTCACCTGTTATCAGAGAGGAAAATGGCCGGGATGGAGGTTGGAAAACCCATGACAGCCTTTCCCATTGCACCTCTTTTCTTGTCTTTCTGCTATCTCTCTATGAAATCAGTTTCAATATGTTGGTTGACACCCTGAAGAGCACTGTCCTGCTGGCACACCACAAAGATTGTTTTGTTGGGCTTTAAATCTGATCCCCTGGCAACCCGCTCTTCATTTATGATTCATTTGGATTCCAGAAATAAGGAATGACCAAGGAATGACCAAGGAAGTGCAAGCTCACCAGCTTTAGTTGTGGTCTCGTTCCTTCAGGGTTTGTTGTGCACAGTCGATGACCTGCAGAAATTGCATTTTTAATTTCAACTTTAGTTAAACAATCTTTTCAATGAACCATGAGAGACCCCCAACTTAGTTATTTTTCTCTATAATGCTCTTTCTAATTATGTGGGGCAGATCACTTCTAGTGTAAAATTTAAAAAAGATGCAAGAAGAAGAGGCAAGTGCCAGCAGTATTGCTCTTAGGCTTTTAGCTCTGTAACTCTTACTTCTCAAATGCTATCTTTATCCTTTGAACAAAGCATGATCAGTGTTTGCCTTGTGTTAAGTCGAGTTATTCCCAGGTGAGACTCTATTTTGTTTCCTGTGTTCCTGGGGATTCTGTTTCCATTTTATTGTTGGCTACTATCAGTGGGAGAAATACATTACAGTATCTTTTCTTCAAATTTTCCTTTTAGATGAGGAGACAAAAACATTGAATTTGGAATTAATTGTGCAAAGATGTTTTGCAACCCTTTATCAAATCAAGATTTGGCAGAGGAAATTGGATATTATCTTTCCACAGGAAACAAATCTTCCTTTTGTGTACTGGTGAACAGTTCACCATGCTGAGGTCCCCTGTTCTGAAGTGCTCCCCTGAGTTGACTGACATGTTCTTTTACACTCATAAGACTCAAAATTGGGCTGAATAGGAGATATTATATAGACTGGTTCAGCAAAAATGAAAGCCTTTCACTGACAGTGGAAAGATAGGATGAATAATTTAAAGATGGACCATTTTCTCTTTGAATTAATTGAGAATGGAAAGATGAAGCTAAACCATGAACAATACTGTTTTGAAATGTGATTATTTCAAAGGGGAGTATTGTTAAACATTCAGGTAAGAAGGCTATAAGAAATCTTTGGTTGGACCTGAGTACAGCCTGTGCTATACAATGATTGTTGGGGTCTTATTCCAACCTGATGTTAGATATGCATGCAGTGATATCCTAACCCCTTTTGTTTGCTGGTAGTTCTCATGTTTTTTTCTCTTCTTCAGCACCCATTGCTTTCCTCCTTTTTATATTCGTCCAGCACAAAGATCCCTTTATTTCTTTGAAAAAAAAAAAAAAATATTCCAGTACATTGTCTCCCATCAGAGGTTTAGTAGGGCCCAACAGCTTCGGAAGGATTTTTGACCAAGGTTTTCTCACATCTCAAAAACTTTGCCACACCTACTATTGCCATGCCACTTTTTTATCAGGTCACTCCCTATTAGCCATTTGCCCTTTCTTTCTCTCTGCACTAAGTTCATACTAATAATTATTAGTCATGGAATCCCCACTCTGTCCCGAGGCTTAAGCGGAGAAAATCTGCTAAAATTAAAAATTCCCATGGTACTTACCAAAGTAATGGTAAGCTTTACAACACGATTACCTGATAAAATGGTATTGGCTTCAAAACATATGTGACCTAAACTCATGTAATTTAGCTAGATTGTTGCTTTCCAAACATCAATTTCTTTTAATACAATGACTTAAAATACAGTCGTGTACACACTGTCAATCTGTGCGTTTCCACTTACTTTGACAGTGTGTTGGTTTATGTAGTCAGTTTTTTAATGTTGGTAACCTTTTTGAAATTACAAAACGAGCAACAAACTAGGTTGTCATGGAAAGAAACATTGGTATGTGTGGCAATGTGTTTGTTCTTTGCCAGCCTCGCTGACCTGGTCAAACACCCATTCCTAATCACCATTTTGACACTTCAAATCCATTTTTAGATGTAACCTCGGGTATGGTGAAAGACCCAGCGGACGTCTTGGACAGGCAAAAATGCCTTGACGCTCTGGCTGCTCTGCGCCACGCTAAGTGGTTCCAGGTTCGGAACATCATTTTACTTTTTTATTGTAGCCTTATGAGATGCTTATGTTTATTCATTTATTTGTGTTTTACACATTTGGTTTTCATTTTATTATAATGAGGAAAACTATTACTATTTGAAGCAAAAAAAATATTCAAGGATGCCACCTGTTACAACAAGGATCTGGTAAATGTTCATCATGTATTGATTATAAATCTAAGTTCATTTGAAGCTCTCATATGAAAAAAAATACTCTAGCAAAGAACTGGCATCCTTGTATTCCCTTTAAATTTTTCCAAGTACTGCATTATAGTTACATGTGATTCCATAAGGCTGCACAATAATTTGCACAAAGTTGTGCCATCAAAAGTGCTTTCATGTTCAACGTTTGTATTGTTTTTATTCTATATATTTTTGTAGAATGGGGATTGAGAGAAAAGGGAATATCTGAGTAGTTTCCTGTGATTCTGCTACCTGAGCAAAAGCACAGGCAAAGTAAAGCAGATTTCCTTGACTCTTTCAGTCCTTATACTCTCTCTCAGGTGGACTCTTGTACTTTTAAGTACCTGTTTGTGAGATACCTGGTTAAACCTGGGGTCAGGGTTTAGAAGATGGCAAGAAAAGTCCTAATTTCTTGTGCATCTTGCAAACTTTGAACTCCCTTACTAACTGTGAGGTACAAGACTACTGGGAATGGCAGCTGATTGCAAACTCTTATGGCTCATACACACCTCAAACCATACTCAAGCTTCCATTATGCACAGTAGTGTTTGGACCTCTATGACAGAACTGATTCACTTGTTTGGTCCATCTCTTGTCACTCTTGGACACTTCGTAAACCTAACTTTATCACATCAAAAGGCTAGAGCCAATGGACTTCAGTCCTGTGTGATCATCATCCGAATCCTGCGAGACCTCTGTCAGCGAGTTCCTACGTGGTCGCCCTTCCCAGGATGGGTAAGTTCAATTCAGTTTTATTTATATAGCGCCATATCATAACAAAGTTATCTCAGGGCACTTTTTCGAGTAGAGCAGGTCTAGACCGACTCTTTATATTTATATTTATTGAGACCCAACAGTTCCCACCATGAGCAAGCACTATGTGACAGTGGCAAGGAAAAACTCCCTTTTAACAGGTAGAAACCTCGAGCAGAACCAGGCTCTGGGTGGGCGGTCATCTGCCTCGACCGGTTGGGTTGAAGGGGGAGGGGGGGAGCGGGAGAGAGAGAGCAGGAGGAAAGAGAACATACAGCAGCACAACACAGTTCCACACAGAGATGCAACGCAATGGCTGCGGCAATGGCATGGATGTCAACACCGACAGAAACAATACTAAGAGCAACATTACAGCAGCAATACTAATAATAATAGCAACAGCAACTGCAGCAGCGGGTGCAGAGGAGGAGCACGGGGGCAGCAGGTGGCCGCAACCATAGATCCAGACTCTACAGCTCCAGAGGCAGAAACACCTGCAGAAAGCAACAGACGGAGAGAGAAAGGGGAGAGAAAGCACACAACTACGGGAAGAAGTTGAATTAGTAACAAGCATTGATGGGATATGAGGGCGTACAGATGGAGAGGGAGAGGAGGAGAGAGGAGCTCAGTGCATCATAGGAAGTCTCCCGGCAGTCTAGGCCTATATGTTATTTAAACATGGTAATGAAACATTTAAAGGCCTCTATGCACTGTGTGACTTGGGGCTGTCCCTGACGAGAGTTGACATTCATGAGGTAAACGTGAAATCTTTGGTCGTTGATTCAAAATGCTGGTCCTAGATTGAGCTTTGGTGATCAAAAACAGCTTGCGTCAAAATTCTGACAAGTGTCAGGAATTTAGATATCAGGAAATATAACTGCATTTCAACCACAGGAACTACCAGTTTTGGTTGCCGAGCCATAGTTTTTGCCCCTAAAAGTGGCTGCTCTCGAGGTACTACTTTCTGATGACCCTGGAACTATTCAGGTGGAAGTCTCACAACTTTTACATGTGTAAAGAATACCTTTTAGACTGCAAACACACAGTTTTCACTTGTATCAACATTAGGTCTTGAGATTGGAATTTTTCTCGTTGATGTTTAAACAACATAACCATAACTTCCTGACCAGTCTAGAAAAGGGCTATGTGAATAGAGAGTGGCTGATCAGGAGAGGGCAAGCGAGCAATAGAAACGAAAACTTATTTTGTTAATTGCTTCAACGTGATAATGCACGCAAGCAGAAAAATAACAAGAAAACACTGAACACATCTTTGCAACAACCATTCAAACTGCAGTGTTACTTGAAAGAACTTTATGTTGACTTTGTTTCATGACATGCAAAACACCTTATGATGCCTTAGCCTTATGATGAATGTTACATGCTGCTGTTACTAACTAAAGTTGAGAAAAGACCACTCACACTTGACAGGCTCAATCCAACTTTATATATTCATGGTTGTGAGATTATGGTTCATTCAAAGAACAACACCATGACTTCATTCTCCTGCAGGTGTACTGAGTTGCTGTCTCGTGGCTTGCAAAAGACAAGATGTCTCAAACCAAGAAATGCTGTCTTTTTGAAATCCTTCATTTGTCTAATTTGCCTTATCTTCACATTATTTTAGATGTGGTATAAATGCAAACATAAAATGTACAAAAAAACCTTTATTTGCTAGATAAGCTACTGCGTTTGGTTATTTATCGAAGGCATTTTACACCGCTTTGAGTTAGGTTGTTAGCAATGCAGCAATAACTGCAGTACTGTTGGCAAATATCTTGCCTGCTCTGCATCAGTATCTTTCAATTGCTGCACTAATGTTTGTTTGTTTGTTTGTTTGTTTGTTTGTTTGTTTGTTTGTTTGGGATAAACTAAACCAAGTACAGAGCAAATTGTGAGGTTGGGAGTATTGAGCTTTCTCAGAAAATACAATGCTTGGAAGGCCTGCCTGTAAATAATAGAATATCAGCAGCTATCAGCAGAATTAAGAGAAATTGATCAGGAAAAAAGAATTTTAAAAAATTGCTGTAGTTAACGTGTATTCCATCTTTAAAAACTGACTATCATAATGCAACCAGAGATTGTGTGCATTTGTCAGGCATCTAAGCCACCTTCACTGTTCACTCTGTTCAGGCCATGGAGCTGCTAGTTGAGAAGGCCATCAGTAGCGCCTCTGCCCCCCTCAGTCCAGGTGATGCACTGAGACGTGTCTTTGAATGCATTTCATCTGGGATTTTACTCCCTGGTAAGATATTGTTTCTTTATTTTTCTATGCATTGATTAGTATTGTACGTATTGGGCTCTTTTACTGTCCTTTTAAACAAAACAAATGTAGTTCTGTTCGTGGAAGCTGAAAGGGAGGACAGTTCTTTGCATTTACACTCCCTGTATTTATTTGCACTAATGTAATCTGACTGTTCCTGGCTTTGTCCAAAGGTAGCAAAATCAGACTACCTGCACATCTAAAGTTCATTAATTAACAAGGTGTATGTTGTTTGTTTAATCCGTATGAAAACCGAAGTGTAAAACAACAATTTTAAATGTCTCCGGTGGCAACTGCCCTCCGCAGTTTGCTTTAGAAAACCATGTTTACCTTCTTGTCCCACATTCTGGTTTTATGAATACTAGTTTGTGTGTGGGAAATGGCATAAACTGTTAATTCTCCCATACAAGCTAGTATTCAAACACTGGCAGAATCTCACCCGAACAAATATAGGCCGGTCACGAATAAAGGCCAGGTTAATTTAAAAAATAAAACAAATAATAAAAAAAACACAAACATTCAGGTGAAATTACCTGCAGCCTACTACAACAGCTCACATGGTAAATTTTGTATAATGTACATTTCCACAGCAGTAATTCCATCCGTCATGTTATACTCACCACTCTGGAATTAATTATGAAAACATTATTTCTGCAGCAGCCATGTTTTTCTTTTTTGTACTCCAGAGGCCTGTACTATGAAACAGGATTTGGTGTTAGCGAGGTAACTTCAGGTTTAACTCTGGGTTTTCAGGGTTATGGCAGTGGTTCGCTTCTTACCGTGGTAAATCGCCATGGTAACTTATGCTGCACACATAACCTGCTCCGGAGCAGATCAACGCTTATAAAAGCACCAATAGAAGATCCAGTGGAGCTCAGTGCATGGATTGAGAGGGGCTCTTTTTATATGAAAGATAGTTTCTCATTGGAGTGACTGACTCATCTGTGTCAGCTTCTTGCAAGCAATGTCAAACCATTTCATTGTGCTTTTGTATCCCGATATCCTCCTACAACAGAGACAAAGCACTAAAGTCTTTTACTTGTTGTAAGCCTGTTTACAACTGTGAATTATATTATTGTATTATTATTTATTTGCTCCCAAGTCTGTTTGACACCGCCAGGGTTGCAGCTGAAAGAATAAGGATAAAATTGGCATACACGCCATAAGAATACATCTAAGCAACACATTAATTTAATGGAATACTAATGACAGGGCAGTGATATTGTAAGCCTGTTAATTTACGCATTCACACAGTCGGCAATTTTTTTTGCCCCCTGTCGTTCCTGCATTTGGCAGCTGCAGCTGTGTTGCTTTGCTTGGATGATGTGTTTAACTTCTTTGTATTTCTCTAATATTATAGTTTGCTCTTTGTTGGTAAAGTATGCTGCTCTGCTGCCAGTACACTTGTCATGTTTGTGATTGGTCATATGCTGCAAACCCCGCCCCTTTCATATGAATGGCTACATTGGGGAAACCCTGGGTTAATTTACCTTAAGCTACTGTCAACAAAACTCAACACTTCCTGATGTTTTTCACATTAAAAGCCTACCTGAAAGTTAAGGCTGCAATGCTGGAGGAAGTGCTGAGTTTCATTCATGGCAGCTTAACACCATTTGGGTGAAATACACAAAGTGAACAGCTGACAAGACTCTTGCTGTACTGATGGAGTGTTGTGGAAATAGACATTATACTGAACGTATCAAGAAAAGTTTGGGCATATGTCCAAAATTGAGGACACAATGACATGTTTGGTCATGTTTGTATTGTACATATTTACGCTAACTTGCCAAATCTGTGATTAAACTAACACACACTTCTTGATCAAAATAATGTGTAATTTATTTTGATTTGAGTTTTGTCTGTACATTTGACATATTTGTGAATATTCAAGTTTTCCAAGACATTAATTCCCATAGACCTCCATTGTATTGATCTAGAGGACACACAAGACATGATGAAATGAAACCTCACTTAATACTGTTTTATTTCTTTGTTCTTTGAACAGGTGGGCCAGGATTGGTAGATCCTTGTGAAAAGAAGCCTGTGGATACCCTAGCACATATGGGAGAGCAACAGAGAGAGGACATTACGTCAAGTGCCCAAGTACAAGCTCTTGAATTATACATCATTTATCAAGTTGATTGAGACATGAAGAAATTAGACTTTAAACTGTTCACCACCTGAAGCAATTTTCATAAGAGAAATGACAGCGCTTTGAAAACAATTGGAATAACTAAACTTGTCATGTGATGGTGAATGCACTGAATCCATAGGTACATTTAAGAACTGATGTGAACGAATAATTACCTTGTCTTCAGTTACTCTTGATGTCACTATCTTTTGTACTTTTAGAGTGGCATACTTGTCCTTGTGTCATTATCTGTTCTTTGGTACCACCTTTTCACCAGGAGATGTCAGTCGTTACATAAAATGTGTTTTGGGGATTTGCCAGCTCTTTAGGAATCTTGTGCAAATCTTGGTTTAGTTTGATATCCTTTCATGAAGATGATGAGACACCCTCTGCTAAAAGGTGTCTTGTGGCTGCTTTGGCTTACACTAAAAGAGTAATTGTTTTGTTCTTTCTGTATTTCTATACAGTTTGCTCTGAGGCTTCTGGCATTCCGTCAGATCCATAAAGTTTTGGGTATGGACCCTCTGCCGCAGATAAACCCTCGCTTCAACATCCGCAACAGCCGCAAGCGTCGCCGTGACAACAGTGATGGGACAGACAGCTTCGAGGGTGAAGGCAAAAAGGACAAGAAAGATTATGATAGTTTCTAAGTTTCTCTATTACTAATTTAAAGTAATCTACATACAAAAGTCTATGTATGCGCCGTCTCCTGTGTACTGGCTAAGGTCCAGTGTTGCTGGTTATTTGTTTTTTTTTGTTTTTTTCCTTTTTAAGCTACAGATGTACCAGTGTAATTGCAGCCTCACTTGGTATTACACAAACAAAAATGTCAATTTGTGTACTGTATTAGTTGTAGATTTCTTAAAGTTGGGGTTAAGACCTCTCTGTACTAGATAAAGCAGTTTTTACATGATGTGCTTCTGACAGTGATTACAATGGCTTCTTAAGCTTCTGCTACTGGTCCCCTCTGAACTGTTTGTTTGATTTTATGTTGAGGAGAAGGGTGGAGATCAGAGGATCAAAAAATAGAGCCAGACTTCTTTTGTATTGTGGATCATGAGGAAAAGCAATGATACATGTCAATGCCTTCATTCATCTGTATAGTTGCATTCAGAGGTGGACTGTGTTGTTACTATTGTGAAGCATTCATTTGGCCAACTTAATTTTAAAAGTTTTCTTTTGAATATAAATGACTGTGCTTAATGCTTAACTGATGTTTGATGCTGTGGTCTTGTTATGTCTCAACGCTCGGCTACACTTAAGATAAAAGACCTGAGAAGAACTGTTGATAGATCTTTGTTAGTAGTGAAGTTGTCGGCCCTAAATGTAGTTTTGTCTTTTCAATTTCATATATATGAAAGTATTTGTATAATCTTTAAGTAGATAAAAACGCTTTGATTTGTGGAAAACATGGCCATGTTCACATTGTGTACTGTTTTGGCTTTTAAAATTTTGTTTTCCTGGTTAAGAAGGAACTTTATTGGCTTGCTTGCCTTTTAACTTGGTTAGGTGCTAAATTAAGTTCAATACTGGAAATAAGAATAAAAATGACTGGGAATGGGAGGGACAGTAATGTAATTGCCCTTCACTGTAGGTCCTGTTGTGAATGCTTGCCGTGCTCTGCATTCTGCTTTACAATTCCAGAAGCAGAATAAACACATTTCCAGATTGAAGAATTATGTATCTCTTGCTGAGTTCCTTGGTTTATATACAAGTTCAGCTCCTTTTTGATTTAATTTCGTTTGTGAAGGCCTGTTGACAGCCACGTTTAGGGGAAGTAAGGAAGACTTTCCTCAATTGATCTTATAACCAGACATTGAACTAAAAATTCAGCTCTTAGTGTCAAAATGACTTCTGCAATTAATCTAGATTGAGCATCCAATAAATACCTTAGAATTCTTGTAAAGCTGATCAAAATTGCTCATAATACTTTTCATTCTGTAAGAGTTAAATTGAATCTCCATCTTGGAGCCCGGTTTGGAGTACTAGGAAATCCTAATGTACATACAGTTGCATGATGGTCGGACATAGACATGTAGACAATTTCTGTTGTCAGCACCAGATAAGTAATCTTAGATGATATCAAGATGTAATCAATTCTGGAGTATGTTTGATGTCTATCTGAGAAAAAAAGTAAATTGCTTCCTGTCTGGATGAGGCACTCTCCAGATAATCTACCAGAGCAGTGTGCGAAATACGGGAGTCTCAGGGGGTCTCGGACCCCCTAATTAACAACTAGGACCCCCGAAGACGGCAAAATCTAATTTTGAGGGGGTCTCAAAATTAAGCTAATTATTTACTATTTATCTGTCTTGTAAAAATTATTTTCATGTTTAAGTATTGAAAGGTGAGCAACACAGAAAATGCGACTGATGACAGTGAAGAGGCAGCTGATGTAACCAGCAGCTGCTGACATGGTTACCGGTGCCGGTTGTAATTCTGCGGCGCAATAATAGCTACATTCTTACTCCGCGGTTCTGTTCCTCTTCTCCATATTTGAAAAAAAACAGATTTATGTCTTATGTCCTTATTTATCCAACGGAAGAAGTTTTTAAACAGTCCTTAAATCTAGAAACAAAGTAATAAAACATGGGCTTTGGAGATTTGCTGCCATTCTACACATGATGTCGCTGCATGAACTGTGAGTCAGAAAAGCTCGCAAGGTCAGTTAACAGTTAAATTCCGGTGAGTTAATGACGGTATCCACGCTGTGCCAGCTGTGTGTAATATTACGCATAGTTTTGGAGAGGTGCGAGTGTATGTCTGTGATACTGAGTTTGTCTGAGCAGGAAACACAAGTGAAAATTATTTACTGAAAACGTGGAGCTTCTGCAAGTTTTTGATTATTTATCTATTTATTTGTTAACATTAGTTCCTCGTTGTGCGCCCCGACATTTTTTGCCTGTGATCGGAGCAGGTCACCTTGTGAGAACGTTTTGAATATAATTTCTTATTTTTTCTGCTGAGAATAAAAATAGTGCGAGGCTGATAGATATATGTATATATATATAGAAGAGGGATATATATATAGTAGTTATATATATATATATATATGTAGTATATATATATGGAGTATATATATATGTGTATATGGAGATATATATATTATATATAATATATATATATATAATATTATAGAAGAGGAGTATATATATATATGATATATATAGAGAGAAAGAGAGAGTATAGAAGTATATATACATATATATATATGTATATATATATATATATATATGTGCGCATATTATGGCTGCATACATATTATTAACATATATACAATGAGACACACATAATTACACATGGCATATGTTTACTGACACATATCTATACATTACATATGTCATTATTATTATTACATAGGTCTTATCTATACGCATTTATTACACATACATGTTATTATTACGTATGCACATTGTTATTGGTTATTACATATTACCATTTATTTAGCATATTGACGCTATGGTTATACATGCATATCTGATATGCTGGCTGCACGCGATATATACATATTGGCTGCACAACGATATGTTATTATTACGCATATCTATGACATACATGCATGATATTGATATTACATATTATTACACGCAGCATATACATACATATACATTAAGGATACATATTACATATAATGTATTAACGCATATATACATATGTACAGAAATACCCATACATGACATATATGCATGTGCATGCATATCTGGTATTGCCATATTATTATTAATATGACATACATGTGCTGCATATGTGTATTACATACATATTACATATGCATGTACATATTGTTTATGTGTATGCATTACATATTACATATGCATATATATATATATAAAATATATGTATATATATATATATGTGTATACGTATATATATATATATGTATGTATACGTATATATATATATATATATATATGTATACGTATATATATATATATGTATGTATACGTATATATATATATGTATGTATACGTATATATATATGTATATGTATATATATATATATATTGGCCTCCAAATTCTCCAGATCTCAGTCCAATCGAGCATCTGTGGGATGTGCTGGACAAACAAGTCCGATCCATGGAGGCCCCACCTCGCAACTTACAGGACTTAAAGGATCTGCTGCTAACGTCTTGGTGCCAGATACCACAGCACACCTTCAGAGGTCAAGTGGAGTCTGTGCCTCGATGGGTCAGGGCTGTTTTGGCAGCAAAAGGGGGACCTACACAATATTAGGCAGGTGGTCATAATGTTATGGCTGAAGTTTTTAATGTAGGCTATTATACCTTCCTCGTCTTTCTCTTTATCAGTAATATTTAGTTTAAGTTTGTTATGCACCAATATTATCACTCCTTTTGTTTTGTTACTGACAGAAGAGGAAGCAACTACTTTATACATATTATCTCCTATTTCGTGAATATATTGATGTATTATTAATAATTAATATAAGTAATGCAATAATGGGCACCTTGTCTGCCAATAACATCAAGACACCCAATGCTCTTAATATGGTTATTGATCGTCTGTATATTCCGAGATAATACTATTAACTTAATCTCTGATTGCATAGCAGTATGGTTTTGTAAAATTGTTTCCATATGAACTTTGTGGAATTCCAATGGGGGAAAGGTTTAAATAAACGTTGTTCTGAGACCCCTCTGAATCTGGAGTTCTCCACCCCTGAGAAATATGCCTTGTCAAGATAACAAAGTAACAGCAATATGTGAAGACAATCAAATGATTCTTTGGGTCATTTTTGCTGGAAATTAAGTCAAAGGAGAGACTTCAGTGCTAGTCATTCGATGTACAGGAAATTTACATTGTGTGGTCTACACTTTATATACAGCAACATCTGTTGTTGTGTCAAACGGGGTCACCATGGCAGACGCCATGCCAAACAGGAAGTGGGAATTACTCTGCAATGTTCATGATCGATCAGCCTTAACCTTCACATGGTTATTGAAGGACCACTCCTGATCACACCTATGTGACATTCATGAGGCATAGTTATAGTACCACCTACATTTAAAGAGGTAAATTTCACTTTTAACTACCCCTACAGGAATTAGCTGATTTACTTCAAATTTGATCTCTACAACTTGACCGACACTAAAATGAGAAGGTACATTTGATGTGTTAAACCGGGTCGCAATGGCGCTTGACACCATGTCAAACAGGAAGTGGGAATAACTCAGCAATGCTTTGGCTGATCAGCCTCAAACTTTGTATGGTTATTGAAGGATCATTCTGGATCAAACCTATGTGGCATTTATGATTCATAGTTATTGCGCCACCTATATTTAAAGGGGTATACTACCCTTTGAACTTCTGCTCAAGGGTTTTTTCGTATGTAATTCAAATTTGGTTGCCACCACCCACAAGCATGCCTGACTCTAAATTGAAGAGGTATAGTTGATACATCAAACCCAGTCACCATGGCCGATGTCATTCCAAATATGAAGTGGGAATAACTCCGCAATGCTTTGGCATATCAGCCTTAAACTTTATATGGTTATAGATGGACCACTTCCAATCACACCTATGTGACAATCATGAGTCGTAGTCATAACGCCAGCTACTGGCAATGGGAAGTAAGCCACATGTGAGAAAAACATTCAATTTCCATGAAATTTATATTGTGTGGTCTACAATTGATATTCGGCAACAGCATGTATAATTGTTGATTGTTCTTTACTGCCACATAGTGGACACAGGAAGTGATATTTAACTCCTTTGCGCAGTACCCGATATTCAAGACTCAGAGACGCGTCAGCCGGCCTCTGGTGACAAGACCACAGTTGTCGCTCTCCCATGCAGCTTTAATTAAATGTTTAACTATCTTTGTTCCGCTTTGTTGTCCTTGTTTTTAGCTGTACACCTATTTCCTATTTCTATCTTCCTGAAAATTGTTCGTAGAATTGTGTATAAGTACATTGAGAGCAATGAAAACTGCAGTCAAATTCCTTGTATGTGCACACATACTTGGAAAATAAAGCTGATTCTAATTAACCTGTGCAAACAAACAAAACTCAAATTCACTCTTTATAATGGATCGAGATCTATTCACTTTGCTTTAAACAATGAGCACACACACATCTTCAACATTTTCTATTCTCATTGCCTTTAATTCAGCTAAATATTATATAAAACAGCACACCATCTTGTCAGCGATACAGAGTATTACAGTGTATTATTACATCTCAAAATCATTACAGCTGAAATCTTAATATTAATGTTCTCAATAAGACATTAAGAACTATAAGAAGATATAAAAACAAACACAGGAGCCAGAAATACTGTCAGAGTTTGTGATTCAGTTAATCAAGCAACATGTTCCACATCAATACTCTCTTACCTCTGCATGCCAAGCTTATGTAGTTAGTTTTGGCACACTAGCGTTCCTTCAAAACAAAAATACTGACTTTACTGGTGCCTCTGTGATCCCTGTCATTTTGTTCTTCAGGGATGAAGCTCAGAAATAGCAGGTACTGTATTCCAGACATTCAAAACATCTCAACAGCTTTTCACTACAGTATATCAAAATTACAGTTCAGGGCCAGTTGCAAGGTTTACTGACTTAAACCAAGTCCTTTCCTGAAAGGTACACAGTGTAAAATACTTTTAATAGTCATACTGCTTGGCATTACAGATGGACTGATATCAGTTCTTGAAGGCTAACAGGCATTTTTTAGACTGAGTGGACAATAGCTCCTGTAAGGATACAATTTCCCTCATGGAACACTAAACCTATCCACTGCAGCACAGCACGGAATAAGAGATTTCCGAGGCATTTCATTAAGTCATGACCAGTAAAGGCACAGTTAAAGTAACTTGGGAGAAATCACTTAAATGAGCACATTATCGATGAGTGACTTTTTTGAATCGATGAGCTCCAAGACACCAAGTGCAATCCAAAAACGACTTAATACTAACACTGAATACTGATGATGGTTGGGGAACATATGTATGAGATGTGATAGATGAGAACTAAAGCCTGACAACAAATACTAATACAGAGCATAAATACCAAAAACAGTAAAAGACTTAGCAGTATATAACAGTATAGAGGTCAAGAGTAGGCAAGCTTATGTGGTTTGAATTGACCTTTCGCTAAACCCAAACAGAGATTGCCCAATCGTAGCTCAACCGTATCTAGGCACGACAGGCCTGTCAAACTTTGGATTTCTCCACATGTTGAATAAGTGTGTTTAGAGGATGGTGTCTTTTTTCCAGCCTTTCCAAAACCAAAAAACATGAGAGCATATGTGAAAACACAAGTGTAAGGAATGGATTAAGCTGTATGTTTATCTTCTCTAACGTTAGCAAATGTTAGCATGTTTGGCTAACTGGCTTCTTACTTAAGGTAGTCACCTCCCTGTAGATCCAAGGCCAAGTGTTAGCATGTTATTAGCTAGTCATAAAAAGGCCAGTTCATGACAGCACATTTTCACCGGAAGCCGGTCCTGGGCGTTTCTATAACAGATTTTAGGCTAACCTAAGCAGCTCTGTCCTGATACTTATTGGATTTGGGGAAGTTTACACTCAAGTGACTCCATCCAACATTACTGGAGATATGGTTACGTTTGTTTAACGCATCAGTTAGTCCTCATCTTCAAACTTTTCTTAAAACTCCAACAATTCCCCCCTTTGAAATTAAAGTTATTTTAAGTGGTGCAATTTTAAAAACTTGATTTTAAGTTCAAGTTGCTAAAATTGGATTCAGACACTAAAATTCAAGATGAAAAATTAGAGCTACCAAGGATTAGCAATCAAACCTGAATGGAATCAATCAGACCTCTGTCCTGTCAGGTTACATTGTCAGTCACATGATCCATGAAAGAAAAGTTCCGCATACATTGAGAGATGGTTTTCAAAGTAAAATATTTCAATGCTATGAATTTTGTGCTATTTAAATTTCAACATTACGTATTCAGTACTGATTAAATCTCACCATTAGGTGTTGAGTTGCTTATAATTGCTTTAAATCAGTATGGCCTTTCTTTGCTTCCCCAAAATAATCAATCACTAAGACTTTCATTTCGTAATCACACTTATGTTTCAGTAAAAAAAAAAATGTTTTTCCATCAGAGTCAAATGGGATATAACAGAAACAGTTTAAATGTTTGCAATGCTATGTTAGTTATATTTCTTTTAAAAGAGATATGAATGGATAATATTTAGCACAGAGAACTTACTTCCCACAAAAACACAAAGCTGTACACAGTCAAACCTGGGGCAGGTAGTATTCCAGTGTAGGAATGCTGGTTGGTTTCTGGGTTGGGGTAGCATGTTTGGGGACTCAGTAGGGGTACACAGCTCACTTTTGCCCCAGGAACCCTAGCAGGTAAATCTGACCCTACATCATCTAGCTGACCTGTTCAAACGATCTGGTCTAAATACAGCTGAATCAACACTTTTCCTCCAAAGCAGTGACATAGTGTGACTACACTCTGCTGTGTTCATGTGATTTGTTCGCATCAAATGAGCTTTGTCAGTCTGCAGGATGTCTGACAGCACTCGGGGACAAAAACAGGCTGAGAAATGCTGAGTCAGGCAGAAGCTTGGCACATTGGAGCAGACCTCCTCCTTCACTACTGTGACGCATCTTGGGAAGTGGAGTCCTGAGTAGCTTGTGCAGTTCCTGTGGTGGAGTCTTGAGCCAGAAGCTGCTCCAGCGGACGCAGGAACACCAGCATCACTGTGATGTTATCACTAGAACCAGCTGCCTTAGCGTGACCTACCAACTGTTGAGCGACTCTCAGTCCAACAGCATCCTCAGACTGTTCCAGCGGAGTGTCTTCCCTGCCCTCGGGGTCACAAGGCTGTTGGAGTGCATCCAGGACCAGATGTGGGACCTCTGAAGGTTTGACTGCATCAAAGAAGCCATCGCATGCCAGCAGTACGTAGTCCTCGTCGCCGAACAGCTGGGTTGTTGAGCTGTCGGCATCTCCAGACACATAGGGCTTCTGGTCAAAGTCACCTGGAGGAGTGATGTGGAATGTGTGGTTAGCAGCTGCAGCTAAACACAGCAGTACCTCCTCAGACTGACTCAGTCCTAGGCCTGAATATCTCTCAATTCATTGGTTAGAAAGGAAGATCAACATAACACAACATAAAGTTAAACGTGTAGGTATGAACAGGATTTTGTGATATCAACTTACATTAACTTACACAAGTGTGATGTGGAAACTTGAAACCTCTAATGCTCATACACTGAGAATGAACTTTTCAGTGAAGTAGGAAACATCTTGTGTCCAGCACATGATCTTTTAAAATGAAAAATATTTGCAGTGTTTGTGTAATTACTGCCAGAAGGAGGAGACAAAAGTTGCACTCCAGCTTTAAATCATTTCTGGAGGGGATCTTTACTGAAAATGTAAGGGAGGCCGAGTGTGCAGTATATCAAACAATATAGTGTTAATGGTCATGTTAACATAAATCCATAACAAGAATGAGTTGTAAACAGTGACATGTGTCATGTGATGTTGGTTATTGGTTGCACATGTAAGAGTGGCCAAGAGAAGTACAATTAAAATATTTATTGCAACGTTTATAGGACTGTGACAAAAGAGAGCATAACATGGTAGTTATGTTAATAATGGCCATGTGAACATACATCTGGCTTTCAGAACTGTACTGATGTTAGGGGGAAAAAAACACGTTATTCTAGATTACATTTAGTCAGTTGTAATTTTTTTTACTTGTTTAGTATTTTCTTTTCTTTTTTTGTTCATTAACAGTGCAAGACAAGTGATTAACAGGAAGACACATACGGGACATGATGAGGCGAGAGTCAGAAACAACAAAAAAAAGTGATAACAGAAGGCCATTCAACACGGTCGAAAAACCAGCATTTCAAAATATGCTGCAAACTTTTGACAGGCAGTACGAATTGCCAAAGAAAAATCTCCAAAACTGCCATTCCAGCTTTGCACAACATAGTGAAAGACGACATTCTGAAGGAGATAAAAGACATCTCATCTCATTTTACTCTGCCACTACAGATATGTGGTCAAGCTCAAATATGACCCCATACATGAGCTTGACCTTACATTACATAACTGCTGACTGGACTCTGCAGTCAAGGTGTTTGGAGACCAGATACATGTCCCAGACCATACTGCTGACGCACCTGCAGAAGCCCTTCAGTCTGCATTAGCAGACTGGGCATTGGATGAGTGCAAAATGGCCTGTATAACTACAGATAATGGTGCATATGGTGATAACAGTGCGGCTGCAATACGCAATCTTGCCTGGCCATGGCTGAATTGCTTTGGCCACAACCTCCATTTGGCAGTTTCCCATGGTTTGGACAGTGGCAAGGACCGCACAGCACGTGCCATGGGACTTTGCAGGAGTCTTGTCAACACCTTCAACCTGAGCTGGCTAAAGAAGAGAGAACTGAGGAAGGCACAGACAGAAGCCAATGTCCCCCAACACAGTCTAGTACTGGTGAATGATGGATAAATCGTTGATAGTTGAGTTAATATGCAACACAAAATATTTAACGGGTTAATTTAAAGTTAAAGGGTTGTTATTTTTAATTTAGAACTTACTTTGGGGCCTGTAATGTACATACTTTAGTGAGCATGTATGTACATATTAGATTATTGGTCATTATAATATATAACCATGTATAATTATTTTCTGAGAAATAATGGACATGTAAAAAGTAGTATTTGTTGAATAATGTTGATATAGACTAACAAACAAATGTTTTCTTTCCTACAGGATGTCGCCACACGATGGGGCACCAAGCAAAAAATGATAGAGAGGATGCTGGAGCAACTCCCAGCCATAAGATGTGTCCTGGTGGAAGATCGAAAACACGACCACCTCATCCCAACGTGGCAGGATGTTTCTGTGTTAGAATCCATTAATGCAGCAATGAAGCCAGTGGCTGATTTCACGGATGTTCTCTCAGGGGAAGAATTTGTCACTGTGTCTTCAGTAAAGCCTGTGTTGGAACATCTTAAAGGTGAAATTTTATCACCAGACTCCAATGACACTGCACTGACAGCAAAGATAAAGGAAAACATGTGCAGGGTATTAACGGAGAAATACAGCCCACCTGAAATCCAAGACCTCCTGAGAAAGGCCGCCATCTTGGATCCGAGGTATCGTGATAGCATGGAGGATGCAGAAGTCTTGGATAATGTCAAACATCAGCTCTTGCAAGAGCTACTAGACATGAAAGAAGAAGAAGGAAATGGAGAAAGTGCCAGTGGTGAGAGCTGCAGTAAAGCTGCAGAGGGAAATGGTGGATCTGAACCTCCAGCACCCAAGAAGAAGAGGCTGAGTGATCTTCTCCAGAACAGAAGAGCCCAACTTACAAATCGTCAGACCCAGGCTGTACCAAAAAGAGTGCAGGCTGATGCAGAGCTGATCAAGTTCCTCCAGGAAGAAGCACTTGATGCATCATCTGATCCCTTGATGTGGTGGTGTGATAATCATAGAAGATTTCCTCTAATAGCCAAGTTAGCACAAAAATACATGTGCATTTGTGCAACAAGCACTAGCTCCGAGAGGATGTTCAGCACAGCTGGCAACATTGTTACCCCAGAGAGATCCTGCCTTAACCTCCACAAGGTAAACATGTTGATGTTCCTTGCTCGGAATCTGCCTAACAATTAAAATACAGATTTGGCAGCAGATATGGCCTTTGTTGAGGCATATGTGCCTTTGTTCATGGGCACCTGACTGTTGTTTTAAGGAGGGTTTTGTGTTTTTGAACAAATGTGTTGTTACTTTGCACTTTTTGTCAAGAAAGGTTTTAACCATTGAGAAACTGGATTGGCAGTATATTGCCTATTAAGGAATGACTGACTCTCTATACCCCTGTGCTAAATGTTTAATGTTTACTACAATTTCTTTTGTGCCAGAGAGAGTCCATTTTATTTATTGTTTTGGTTGTGTGGTTTTATTTTATTTATGTTTTATTTATTTAGGATTTTAAAAAAATGTGACATTCCAATGTATTAATATTCTTAAGAATTAAAAGTTCATTGCTCTTTGAAAGGGTGTACTTGCATTATTATGCTATTAATTATTATTATAGCAGTGGCATAAAATGGCCTTAAAATGACAATAATATCATTTATCGCAATTATTTCTGGGACAATATATCGTCCAACAAAAGTAGTTATTGTGACAGACATAGTGGTAGTTGCAGATTATCTAGAAACAACTGAATAGTTGTTGAGTTATAGGTTGTTTTAGGGGGAATATAGATTGCTATAAAAGGAGCGGAAAGTCTCATTTATTGCTTGAGGTGATTGTGTATAATTCCTTGCGGAATTCCTAATTGTTGTTATGAGCGATTTCTCTGTGTTGCGTTGAAGTTGATTTGCTAAAAATTTGCCAGATTTATTATTTATTTAGAAGAATACGTCATCAGAGTCAGACGCACGTAACTCTTTACGTGCTCGTCCCTGCAATGTTACTGCTTTCATTCACAACACAGCCGTACCAGCATTTTCCCTGAAATGTTACCAGGTCTTGAGGTGGGAAACTGGCGGTACAGACTTCCCTGAATATCCATCCCTGCTCCCATTCACACATGCAGGAAATGTTCCTGAACATTTCAGGGATAGACTGCATGTGTGAAAGGGACTTAAGCCTCCAGCTATTGCCAAGACCAACGTCATCCATGTGTTCTTTTATTATTTTATGGATTGAGACAATCTTAAATGATCTGATTGGGATGATCGGCCTATTGATGGATTGAGAACAGTGTTAAAATCACCTCAGCTTATGGTTATTGAGTTAGAAGTGTGGCTGGCTATTTGAGAGAAAAATATGTGATAAAATGAGGGGCATCATTGTGGGGCCATACAAGCTGGCAATTAAAAACAGTTTATTGTTGATTGAGACATGTATTATCAGGCTGTCTACATGTATCAGCAAGTTAGATGTAAGTCTTTTTAATGCCACCATTTAATTACATTTAAGGCCAATTTTGCTATAAAAATAAACATCAAATGTGAGAATATAGGCGTACTCTAAATTATAAGTAAGGCAAAATGACAATAACTGGTTAAGTTAAAGAACATTTGTCCAAACACGTTTATTAGTGTGAAATAAATGCTGAAAGTAATTTAGACCCTGTATTATTATTGTGCTTCTCTTTTATAGTGTATACATGGTAAATGCCATCCTGTCTCATTTAGCTTACAGACTGTTGAAACTCTGAAATACCGGAGATTAACAGCTGAACAGAAGCACTGGAGAAAATTAGGGGTCCCCATTGGCTAATGAGTTTTTGAGTGACATCTCAGTGCCCCAGACAAAGTTAGCTTTACTTCACAACAAAACGTCTAGTATAGCACAGATAACATATATGATCAATACTTAGACTTTATTAATCTTGTAGGAATCCAGTAAAGTTGGCTAGTGGGTCGTGAATGCCCAGTGCTGGTGTTTAGGATGTCTGTGTCCTCAAAACCTAAACTCGAGCTTGCTGCAATAATCAATGTCTGGGGCACTGAGCTGTCACTCGAAAACTCATTAGCCAAAGGGGACGCACCCCTGAACAAAACCCACCCACACGAGAGCTTTGTGTCAGAACTGCAAACAAAAGTCTGGTCAGTGAGAAAGAAACAGAGGGAACTGTAGGCAAAAGGACATATGTTCAAAAATACCAATAGTTTACACCATTACACAAATCATTTTTATAAAATGGATAGTTCCGGTCCATGATTATGATTGGCTGCACCGCGTTCGAAGCCAGTGTAAAATACTCTATAAACACACTGTGACCGCATTACATCAGTATTACTGCGGCAAACAAATAACGTCAGATTTTGTTGGGAATGTTTGATTTACTGGGAGGGCTAAGGACGGATGAGCGGTTGAAAGAGATGGACAGGATAGAGGAGGAAGATAAAAAAGAAAGGAGACACGCCGAAATTAATGAGAGAGGTACTAAAGAGCTGGAAAAGTCAAGAAACGAAGCTGGGATCGTTAAACAGACTATGTGGTCCGTTTGCTTCCTTGACTCCATGTTGCCACAGATTTGTAAAGCAGCTGGCACTGAGACGATGTAGCCTACACCAACCACTAGAGGAAATCCTGTCAGTGATGGGGCATAAATGGGAATCGTCCCTGCAATCTTACTGCCGCCCAAACTACAACGAGAGAAGATGCTGGAGCAATATCCTCGCTTCTGGCAGCGCACAATTAAATCGCACCTGTCCAGAGTCAAAGACCCCTGTACCAGCAAAGAGGAGTGCTAACACAACTGAACACTACTTCAACAATTGCACAATAAATGGTGATATCCAGATAAATGTAAACAATCCCAATCTTTAACCATGCTTTCCACTGCGTCAGTGTGTTGCTTGGCAACCATTCTGCTAAAAGTCACTGAAGAACTACTTTGCTTGGCTGAAGAATGATTATTTGTTATCAATAAATTATTGCATTTTTGTTGCTGCGTGTTCATTTTATGAAACCTTGCCAGGTTTATGTAGTAACTGTTTTATAAAAGCAATAAGCCCCATGAGGCTGCGATTTGCTCCGCTCCGCCTCGTGCCTAACAACTCCCCTCAGCTGTTCTAAAATCACTGTAAACCACGGCCTCGCGGGGCTTATTGATTTAGTCTGCAAGTTGTAAGTTTTACTTTTGAGATTACATTTTTTTTGCTTCAGTGAGATTTATTGTCTTTAAAATTCTTTTTTTTGTTTGACATTTATTAAGTTTTGTTTGATGTTTTTGACACAAATCTGATTCCATACTTCAATAGGTGTATCAGTTTTAATTATCACAGGGATGCATGTTAAGAGAAGAAACAGACACTGTTTTCTAGTTTTATGGAAAACTAATTGTGCTGTGCACGCAGCAGGAGATCAGAGCTTGCTGAAAAGCCAATAGCTATTTTATGCCTAGCATGCCTAGAACCTGGCTTTCACTAAAATAGATTCATTCATGAAACTGTTTATATTATTGTCAGTAAAATGTCTTTCTGGCAATTATACTGCAAGGAGATACTTCAGTTTTTTATTCTGCATCAGCAAAACTCAGCAAAAACGTGTATGACATGCCCTCAGACTGAGGGGTGCGCTGCTAAAAACCATCCCCAGTGCTGCAGCAGTAGAGAAATGGTTCAATTAATTAATTAATCTGCAAATGGTTAAATGCACATTAACTGTAGTTAAACTGTGTGATATGCAGATTGATTTTTTTCTTTTTTATGGTCAAACTGAGCAAATGCAAAGAATCTGGATTTGGACTTCACTTAATTTTCATATAAGCTTTACAAAAAATGAGGGAGCTGAACTGAAAATACATAGTTGACTTAACAAAAACTTGCTGACTTAACTGAACCAAACTAAAATGTCTTTATTGAACTCAGGTACTAGTGAAACTATATATATATATATATATATATATATATATATATATATATATATATATATATATACATATACATATATTCTTTTTGGCTTTCTCTGAACAAAGGTACAATTGAATTTAATTCTTATTATTTAAGCAAATTTAAGTGAGACTATGAGGGGGGATTTCAGGTATATTCCTTAAAAAGGTTTTATGTTACATTTATGTTGTCATAAATATGTCTTCATAAAGCAGCTTGTTTTTTACTTAATATCCTCCTCATAGAACCTAGATAGAGGTGTTTTACTATATCATTAGCTTTTAACACATTTCATTGTAACTAGTACAGTAGTTACAATAAGATCAAATATACTTACAAAGATGGCCTTCTCTGTAAATAAAGGCCACTATGTGAAATTTTACTGTATTAAGCCCAAAATGAAAATGGGGATGCCACACAAATGCATTTTGCTCTGTTGTTGTTGGTTGTGATTGACTTACCTATAGCTCTGGATACAGCATATGTGCCATTAACACGCCAGCAACCCATGAAGGTGATGCAGCCACCAAGATCCTCAATTCTCTGTTTCTCATCCTGGACAGTGGAGGACAAAAGAGACTGACCTTACCATCTGACTATCTTACCACCATTCATTTTATCTGAAGATGTGCAGTAATATGTTGCAATTATATTCACTTTTAGGTCAATTTTAACTCGACATGTGCCATGTGACTGTCATCAGTCATGTAAAACTCATCACATTGACCCCCAGTGTTTTGGTGAAGACCTTGACAACACTAAATCAAAACCAGTAACCACATTCAGTCAATTCAGTTCTTGCTGTAGAAACAAGGCTAGAAATCTAAAGCCCCTCTAGAGTCCCCTAGAGGCTGCAGCTGTCATTACACCCACAGTATAAAAGTGATAGAATAAACAACATACTAACAATTTTGCTATCGCTTACCCGATTATTTAACCAGGTTAAGTTTGACCATTGGATGGTGTCTTTAAAATAAAAAAAATTTTTTTAAATATTTTCTGTGCAATTTGACAATTTGACCCTTGGGTGGTGCCATACAGTCTATGGGTGGTGCTAAACAAAAGGTCAGGGCTCACTAAGATTTGCTCTGCTTTTGCTCACACTGTATGCTTGCACTCAGATATTGTTGCCTGCACAGATGTCCTGCGCTCCAGCTTCAGCCCTTCTCCTTGTTAAATGTCTGCTCTCAGATCTCTGCTCTGCTCTCTGATTTTTTGGGCAACAACCCTGTCAAAATTGGCCAGGTGTAGTGTTGACCAATGAAATGATTGCTGCCTTGTTGCAGGCGCGTTTGCTTTACTTCTTAGAGTGATCCGTACAGGCGGTTACTTTTTAACTGGGTTCATCCACTGCCCTCCACGGCTTTATTATATGTACTTCCCTTGCTTTCTTTACGACTTTTGGAATAAAAGGACGCCCATACTTTTTCTTTTACTATAATAACTACACCTGGAATAGCTTTCAGTGTGGCCATTCGGAATAGGTGTAAGCACTTTAGCTGTGGTCAGACGACATGTCATACAAACTAGTGTGTTTAGAGCATACTCCAGCCTTTAACTGTATACTGATATAAGGGCTTACAGACACAGGCATTTTTGCATTCAAACATTGGGGTCTGACATACAGCTTCCAGACGATAGTTTATTATCACTAGGGACAATTGTTACACTGGGGTTCAAAACATTTGATCATCATCAGCAGGATATAACAAAGAATGGTATGCTTATTATCAAGTCTGTGTTGGTTAAACTGTGTATTAGCTGTGAGATAGCTCTGTGTATTCCCCCGATCCACTGCAACAACATTTTGCACTTTCTACACTAGAGGGGCTAAAGTGAAATCTATAGAAGCAGGATTTTAATTATTTTCAACACAATTCTGTGTTGAAAAATCTGAAAACTTTTTTTCCAGCAAATGTCATCATCACATGCAAACAGACAAATGTTAGGAGGTAGGGTAATTCATTCATTTTTTCCCTCAGTTCACCTATTCAGCAACATGTTACATCATCTTTACAAGCAGAACGCTTGGAAGTTATTTACCCTTGATCTCCAACATTAGTTTGGGACAGACTTACTATGGCTGCATCTGTTAGGCTGAAGCCATCTGATGCAATAAATGTGTCAAACATCTTGGAAAATACATTTTGCTATGAAGTGTCCTGTGAAGTGACCATGTGTATTTTAGTTTGGGATACAAAACCCCACCGAAATTCCAGCCAGCAGAGAGCTGTGTGTGTGTGTGTATTTATGTGTGTGTGATATTCCTACCTCTCTGTCTGGTTTATGGGGGTCCACAAGTGTTATAGCTTGTCCCTTTCTGACCAGTATTGCTTGAGAGTCTCCCAGCCAGGCCACAGTCAACTCCTGACCCTGGATCAGCACCGCCACACCTGTAGTGCCGCTTCGCAGACGCTGACAACACACACACACATACACACGTTATCTATCGGCCTGGGTTTATCTGCAGCACTGCACACAGGGGCAACCAGAAAACACTAAGATCCCAGAAACCAAAATTACAATATAGTGGTAGGAGCTCTGAATGGCAACACATAGCACCTGGCCAATCTGAGCTCCTGTTGCAGCTTGGTGGGTTGGACAGTTGTGTTTAAATTAAAGCAAACACAAAATGGAAACTGTAAATGTTGAAGCAAAATTAACTGTTACATGGAATATGAGGCAGACACATTAATAAAGGGAAAAACCAAAAACTAAATCTAAAAGCCTTTTTAAATGAATTGTGTGCTTCCATTTTAACATTCAATTAATAATTAATAATTAAAAGACAAAATAAGCAATATAATTATTGAGTGGTAAATTCACTTATATTTTTTTGTACTTTGAGGTTGTAATGCATAGTTTATAGTAACTTTTTAAAATTGGTTAATTTATTAATTGGTTATAATTTCACACTGTAAACGTGTAATTATACCAGTGGCACACTCCCATCAGTGTGTGTAATTTGGGAATGTCATGTCTGCTGAAACCTGTGCGTTCAGAATGCTTCAGTACCTCTCTCTTGGCTTTTCCCCTGAACATGTCATCTGTGTGTTTGAAGGCAGTTTTAAAGGCTGTGGCTGCATCACTCTGCAGTGTCTCCTGTTTACTCAGAGCAACATGGAGGTGAGTGGCAGCGTAGGTGGCAGCGTCCACACCTCCATGGCCGTCAAACACAGCGAAGTAGGCACGCTCCACTCCGTCCTAGCCCATGGTACAGAAAGACAAAGAAAGACGTCAAATAAGTGTTTGATACATTTTATTAATTTTGAAGGTGTTTTGATTTTGGATTTTCTCAAGTTTTGCAATCGTGAATAACAAGACAAGAGAACCAGTCACAAGCAGAGTTTTCGCGTTGCAGTGAAAGTCTTATACCTGGATTCCAAAGAGCTGGTTGAACTCAGCCAGGGCCAGGTGTTTGTCCTCCATCTTCCGCCTCATGTTCTTGATGGCATGAACGGAGCAGTGGAGGAACCGGGAACCGGAGGGTGGGAGCTGAGAGAAGTTTTGATGCCATGCCAGCGCCATGTCTATCAGCTTGTTGAGAAAGAGACGTTGGACTGCCTCTGATTGAAGTACTGACGGTAAATAAACAATAAATCAATCGCAGCCCTTTGGTTCTTACTACTTTTTGCTTTTGGTATATACAATACAATACAATATAATACATAACAGAGGATACAGAACGAAACAGACTCCACTCTCATTAACCTGGTTGCCAGCAGCAGCAGGCAGTTGTTTTCAGTGAAAAAGCTCTGATAAACCCACTGTTCACTACCTGCTCAGCAGCAAACAGCAGACAGACACAGTTAGAGACTAGTTGGTGAACATAGTGGAGCATTTAGCAGATAAAGAGACAGACATTTCCCTCAGGAGTTGGTGGAGACTAAAAACAGAGCTAACAGAGAGGGAATACTGGACTTCCATTCATGAGATGGACACAAACACCACTCCACATGAATGATCATGCTGCCCTGTGTCTGCTGGATGTCTAAATAGGCAACTTTTTGCTAACAACTCTTTAAGATGATAATATGTCAATGTTGTGTTCACAGCTTGTTGCACCACTCCAAAATGAGCATAAAGTAAAATACTCACAGACTTGCTGTTCCTCTTCCTGGTTGGCCTCAGCTTCCTGGGGGCAGTGGAAAGGTGAAAGGTCGTTCTGCAGCAGCTGGGCCAGTGCGGCCTGGCACAGGAGGGCACTGAGGCCTGCAGGAGCACCCCTAAACCAACAAAGACAAGCAGAAATACATGTTGTGTACTTTGTCAAGATCTGAACATGATTAATTTCTCTCACCAGACGCTGCAGCCAAGTGATACACAACTGTACAGCCACATGGTGACTAATCCACCTCAGTACAGAAATAAACAAGCAAACACTAGCAAACACAAATGGGTAAAATATAACTGGACCATGATCAATGCTCATTAAATGAGTGCTGCTGGTGAATGCGCATCTTATTGTGTGATCAACTCTGTCATCTATCACACCTTTTCCTTTACAGAATTACATTTCTGTTGCAGAGAAGACTGGGCTTAGGAAACAGGAAGTGGAGACAACAATGGTGTTTCCACAGACAGGATATGAAGTCTTCCTGACAGGGCATACTTCTGAAGAAAAATGTAAGCAGAAGAGAGAGCACACAAGCCAATGATTCTGAGACCGAGGCCTCACACATTTTTAAAATTTTATATGTTCCTACTTTAAGTTTAGCTGAGCTTGAAGGTTCGTTAATAGCTGTCCTAAGACTCTTCATTGCAAGAAAACAACTAACAAGGGAGACTAATGACCTCAGATGATTTGCACATTAGTGCAGAGTTAATGAAAGCAAACAAGATTAGATATCTTTTCAGGACTTTCCAGAAGTCTGACCAAACTCCACGACAAAAAAAAGTTTCATCCTTACTGATTTGTAATGATTTCCACTGAATTAAAACCACCTCATGTCATGACTGTATAAATCATGTTTATGAGCCTCTTTCAAACATGCACCTTGTTACGTAAATCTGGAGTCTCATATCTGAATATGTGCCTAAAAATCACAATGGCAATCTGACTAGTAACATTTCTGTAACACTTTCAACACGGCAAGTCTGATGCCGACGGCATTATGCATTCATAATGGTCATTACTCAAGGCTTTGAAGTCCATCACTGATGCAGTGATGAAGATAACAACACTTTTCTTCCTTGACATCATTATTTTCCAACTCACCACTGCCTCTTGCACACTAGGTGCCAAATATCATGTGATGTGAGTCTTTCCCTATCAACCTTGTCACGTTTAAATTAAGTCATAAGGGGCATTTATGTAACCAACACGAATGACAAAAAGCCATCACTTTAACAGACAGGTGAAGCACACAATGTTACATACTCCATGTCTGAAAAGGACTAGTATCTTGACTTCCTGAAAAAACTGATAAAACTTCCTTGGTCTTTCTGTCTGAACTGGGGCTGCAACTAACAATGAGTTTCATTATCAAATTATCTGTCTATGATTTTTTCAATTAATTGTTCCAGAATAGTGAAATGCACATCACATCAAGCACATCAAGGCTGGTCATTTTGACCAACAAACACTTAGACCTAACAAACCTAAAGGTATTACATTTAAATTGATATAAAACAGTTACAAGAACCAGCAAATGTTTGGCATTTTGCTTAAAAATGTAACTAAAATGATTTTAATTACAGTATTAGTATAGCGGATTATTTTTCTGTCAATCAACTAATAGATTAAACGACTAATTGCTTCAGCACTAATCAGGCAAAGCTAGTTCAGGCTAGTTCAGGCAGTCAACTTGAGTCTGCCACTACATTCACATGGTATCCCCTTCTAACTGTAACATACAGTATATCCAACATACGTCGGTGCTCTGCTCACTCGTTTGCTGCCATGCCTGCTGCCACACAACTTACATGCTCTGCTGTCACTGTTGCTGTTTTTCAAGTAGCATTTCAAAAGCCCCACTTCCACCCCAGCATCCACCTGTAGGCTTGGAGTCTACCATCCTGTAGGGGGGAAGTTCGTATCGTTAATACCCACTCCATGCTGTGCTGAGCTTGGTGCTTCCTTGTGTGGAGTGACAAGGTTAGAGCCTAGATGCCAAACATCAACGCTGTACACGTTTACATGCACTGTAGTAACCTGGCTACTGTATCCACGTACAAATGCAGCAAGTCAGTCCGGTTTCTACCATATCCCCAACCTTATTTTGGAAGCATGGCTTGCTTCAGTCAGACAGAGCAGAGCTCTGCCTCACAGTGTGAAAGTGTGTGAATTTAATAATAGTCAAATGGTGGTAGTCAAGTGGTGGAAACAGACTTGTTTAAACCTCTGGAGTCTGCTTTGTGATAGTTCCAGTTTTAGTCAGACTTTGGACAGAATTATTTTAAATACAAGGACGTATTGCTCTGTGTAATTACCTTTCCTTTCATCTATCGCTCAGCTGTTACGTTTCCTGTCTGCAGTCTTTTGTCATGCACATGCATAGTTAAGCACACCGGTATGGTTACCCATATACATGGCAGAGAAATTGGTGTTATTCAGGAGAAATCTTGGGCAAACCAGGTTTCTCTAATCCACTACGCTGATTACAGAAACCCAGGTTTGTAATTTACACAACAGTTAAGAAATCAGTGGTTACTTATGTGCATGTAAACGCACAACAGTTTCATACTTTATTAAACTAATTTTATTTAGTGTAAAAGACAATAATTAAGTTCTGAGAGCATAATATTTGTAACCTTTTGAAATTCTTTACTATTAAGTAACATTATATTAGATTAGATATTAGATATTACACATTTTTACAGTGACCTTAATCAGGTGGAACAAGAGTACTTAGACCATGGGGCATTCAATCTCTCTGTGTGTGTATACAATCTTGGCTGCTGTTGCGTTTGTCTATCCTTCAGGCCTACCAAATATGTAAATTGCATTTTGTGTACTTCTCCCTCCCTGTCATACCTGGCAGCCAGCAGCCTCAGGCCCAGCTCCAGGCTCTCTCCATGCAGATCCTCCAGGGAGACTTTGCGGCTCTGAGGGCTACCAGGCAACAGACTGCCTTCCTCCAAAGCAGCTGGGAACTCCTCCACAAACCTCCCCAGGAAACACCTGGCCTCCTCCTCCATCCTGCAGACTCTGGCTGCAGTAAGCTCTCAGGTAAACAGGGGGTCAGGGCTCACAGGTCACAAGTGGAGACTTGAAGGACAGAGAAAGTGATGGGCAATTAATGCAGTATACATGTGACAGATGGAAATTTAAATGCTCACCTGTTAACACCTTTGTGAGATACACTCACAAATAAATCAGTATTATTACATTATTATTGTCATAACCTGTCATAACAGCACACCAGGAAATACAAGTGAAACTCTACACCTACTGATGTACTGATTTTGACTTACTATCTTAAACATTTAACTTATATTTTTTTTAATAAAATTTTGATTTACTACATTAAAATAAGTCCAAATTCATGATAGTAAATCAAAAATTTTACTTTCTCATAATTTTGACTGAGTAGGTCAAAATGTTGCATAGTATTTTGTCTTTTGTTGGCGGAAATGGGCTCCCTTAAATTACACGACAGCCAACAAGAAGCCATTAGCTTGTAAGCTAGAAGCGGTTGCCTCTTCTTACTTAAGGATAGTAGGCTACATGTTCTGGGTGCGAATTGCTGAGGAGGATGGGGCCGATGGGGGGGATTGCCCCTCTGATTCTTTCTTTTTTTTTTATCCCTGGTGGGGATACGTGTTATCCCTGTTTCTGGTCAGACTGAATAAATTAAATGCATTTCCTATACCCGTGAGTAGATGGTGCAAGTTGATAAGCCATACTAGCTATTTTAAGACACTAAGACATTATGGATCCTCCTGAGTGGACCGAGTCGCGAGTGGATCGAACTCTGATGTTACAGTGCCAATGATGACTGTGCCTCACGATTGGAAAGACACAATAAATTCAGTTCCATAGTTTGTCCCTGCCATTGTCAAGTTAACAATTGCTAAACAATAACTAGCTTAGTATTGACATTCACTAGCAATAGAAATTGAATACCAGTATGAAATGGCAAAAAAGTATTTTGTCATTTTTTTGTGCTGAAAGATGCACAGAAAAAGTCACAACTTAATGGCGAGACAAACAGCCAAGATGACATTAGGCCTACTAGTTCTACTTTGGTTGACGACAACAATGGTAACCATCAGCCAGCATCACCGGACAACCCTTCCACACAGGTCTAATGTTATGCTTTAGTCCTAATTCAGCAGCTGCCTTCTCAAATAACCCCACCTGGACAAGTTCAGCACAAGTGAAGAGAGCACAACAATATCCAGCAAAATCTGCCTCATTGTTTACATCCGCATTCCATTCCAAAATCAGCCTGTAATTTTTTTACAAACTTATTGAGCTGGAAGCTGGATCCCGGGAGGCAATCTGCAACACACTGCTCCAGTGTCTCAATGAGCAGGGAATTGATGAGGATATTCTGCGGGCTCGGCTGCTTGGATTCACTACAGATGGGGCTGCTGTCATAACGGGGAGATACACAATGGGGTTAGCTACACTGATGCAAGAGAGAACCAACACTTATCTGATGACGATACATTGCATGAACCACAAGCTGGAACTTGCCGTCCATGACGCAGTCCAGAAAACAGTGTTCATTGTACGCATTCTTTTCTCAGAGTCCCAAACACTTGCTAGAACTAAAAGATGTGGCTACAGAGCTTAGTATCCATGCAAGAAGAGTGGGGAAAGTGTTTGACGCCCGCTGGCTGTTGCCCTCATGCACGTCAGTGTCAGCTTTGTGGGAAAGCTACCCAGCCCTGGTTTCACAAATCTGAAACGTTTCAAGAGTCTCTGGCTTTTCTGGGATAATCAAGTCCAGATTTGACAAGTCTAGGTATAGTGGTTTTGGATCTAGACCTGGTCCTATGTGGTCCAGATGTGAAAAAAAGCAGTGAAATGTCCCTTTTTTGTATTTTCACAAATACAACAAAGTATTCCCAAATTTGAAAGTGGGTTTCAGACAGCGTTAAGGCTTTACCTAAAATGTCTAACAGGCTTTCACAACAGAAAGAGATGCAAAAAAACGGAGGATCGTTCGCTCAGCACCGTAAATTAAGTTTCCCTTAACTTTCTGCTTAACTGCCGAATCGGAAGCTGCGAATCGGAAGCCATATTTTTTCCATGTCAGACAGAGAGGCACATACGTTAGCTACCAAATGCGTACAACCTACGCTACTCAATTTTCCAGTTTTCCGTTATTTTGTTTTTTGCTTTCCCAAACATGTAAAAATGGCATAACTTTACGTGTTGTGACATTGCTTTATGTGCACAAGCGTGCCCCAAGTTATCTTCCCTAGAGAAACATTAACGTTACACAGGCATGCATGCAGTCAGCAACATAGAATGAAGGTAGTCATTACTGGCTGTATTAGTTTACAAATTACAACGTTAATTTTCCCGACGAGCAGAAGTCCGTTTCTACATTTTACATGGGATTAGCTAACTTGGAAACCCTTAACATAGTACGCCTACACCCAGACCGACGGCTGAGAGAAATACGCCCTTTGACGAGACAAAGAGTAAAAGAAATTCACTGATAAAGCACACACACCAACCTGAGCTGGTAGACCTGATGGTAATAATATAAGCATGTACTATCAATAACGTTAAGAGATCTGCGATGTACTTCGTATGATTAACACCCTATTGGACCATTGTCCAGTACGTCATCACACGTCCCTCCTCCTACCACTGTACATTTAAAGGACCATACCAATATTTATATGTAGGATAATTTCACACATAAAATAGAAATAGGAAATTAAGACAGAAAATGAAAGAACAAGAAAAGGGAAAGGAAATTCTTTTATAGGGCTGCAACTTTTATTCATTTTATTCATCTGCAGATTCTTTTCTCGATTGGTCTATGAAATGTCAGAAAATAGTGTAAAAAACGATGTTATATAATTTCCCAAAGATCAAGGTGATATATTCAAATTGCTTGTTTTGTTCGACCATCGGTCTAAAATTTCAAAATAAAGCATCAAATCCTCAAATTTGAGAAATTGGAACCACTGACTGTGTGGCATTTTTGCTTGAAAACTGACTAAAACAAATCAATTATCAAAATAGTTGCTGAATCATTTTTTGATGATAGACTAGTTGAGTAAGTGACTTATCGTTACAGCTCTACTTTTGACAAAGAATGACACATTATATTGAAAAATGGCAATTTGAATAATGGAAAGTGAAGATGAATTACCTAATATGGAAGAGCATTATGGAAAAAATCAAGTTAAAAGCTTAAATAGGAAAGTATAAACTAAAATCTGTCCTGGAAATGGAAAATGAAATTAATTAATTTGTTATTTTTATTGCTAACATGTTAAAAGTAAGCATGCTAACTTAGTAAACGTTCCCATGATAAATGGTACACATCTTCGTACAAATGGAACACTTGTGTCATGCGATAGCATTAACATACCAACTGTACTTGTGTTAGAATGTTAACTAACATGCCTGTTAGAAATTAAGGTCAAAGCTCAAACTGTTGAAATTTCAAAAGTGTAGCACTACAAAAAGTATTTGGACACCATTTTCTATAATCTTTCCCTCAAAACAGTATTTTCAAGTTGATGATAGTGAACAAACACACAACACAGCAAACATTTATTTTAATACATATTTTACTTTAGTGTAATTAAACACATGTAAAAACAGAAGTCCATTTACTGAAATACACCTTCATACTATGTGTCAAGCAAATAACAGGACGCACTATACACAGACACTATACAAAGTAAGCTGCCAAGGCAGCCATTTTGTCTTTAGGTTTTTTAGGATTGCCACGGCGTCCCCTGCCTCGTCCCCGTCCTCCTCGTCTCGCACCCCCACCGCGATGCATGGAGTACCTCATGGTGGCATGTTTGAGCTCCACCAGATCCTGGAAGACCGGATCACAGAAAACACAGCCGGTGTGTTGGGTCTCGCCGGCAGGAAGCGGAGTGCGAGTCTTGTTGAAGTCCACCGCGACCAGAGAGGCGTCGCAGGCATCACAGCTTTCCTGAGCAACCTACAAGAAGAGAAAAGAACCTTAGAGGCAGCATACAGGATCAAGCGAAATTGTAAGGGTTCAAATAATAAAACCTTCAGGAAAAAAAACAAGACATCATAAATACAAGGATGGGGGACTAATGGGCGGAGTTCAAATCACTCTACAATTCAGTTTTAAAAGTAGCTTTGGATGAGAGGGTGTTCCAAATCATGTTGAGAAGATAAGGACTGAGGACACTTCCGGAACAACTTGGTGTATCCTATGCGGAAGTGATTTAACAGATGTAAACGCCCCTTCACTGATCCAACTGACCTGGTGGGACTGTAACAGTATCACTGCAGAACTCTGATTCTGTCAAACTGCCAACAGGGACATGATGAACAGCATCATCACCACCTAATAGCCTGTGTAAGCTGTTTTATTCTATAATACCTATACCTATCAGACTTGCTGTACTTATAGCTCAAAAACATAGTATGGGCTTTATATGGAGTATTTATACTGTAGTTTCTTCATGTCTGTTTCAATCTTTTAAGAATAAACATATATCTATCAGTGTTACTTCCACTAAGTAACAGTCCCTCACAAAGTAATAGAGCTATGCTCTCCCATTTTAATGAAACAACATTCCTATTTCAAACATTCAGCAATGGATGGCTGCAAGGTAACCCAAGATGTCCACTAGGTGTGACTGCATCAGGGTACCAATTCATGGATTGCCATGAAATTATTTTGTACAGATATTTATGGTACCCAGAGAATGAATCCTACTGACTTTGGTGATCCCCTGACTTTCCTGTAGCGCCACCATGAGGTTGGCATCTTTGGCTTTTAGTGAAATACCTCAACAGCTTTTGGATGGATTGCTATGGAATTTGGTACAGATATCCATAGTGTTTAGTCTTGCGCCATCATCAGGTCAAATCAACCATCAAACCAACAACAATTCTTTTCTACTAACAAGTATTGTGTGTGTATCCAAAGCCTGATATATCTTACCCACATACACCGTCCTGCTGCCCTAAATACTCACCAAATGTGAATTAATCTACTGCCGAAAGCAATCAGCCAACAAATGCACAATTTCTTTTTTTTTTAAAAATGAAACTATTTAAAAATTTAAAAAAAAATTAATTTATTTTTAAAGATGTATCTCTTCAGTAGGAACAAATGGACTTGAAAATGAAAGCCACAGACAGAGTTGGGAAGTCAGAAGTCAGTCAGAAGTCATTTCCTTTAAATTCAGCTGCAAAACCTTGTGCACCTTATTGCACATGAGAGGAAACATATAATTTAACATTGCAAAACATTTCACATTAAAAGTATCCTTGGCTACACTTCAGCAGGTGAATTAACTTATTAGTACACCATCTCTAGTTGAAGGTGCATTAACCAGGGATATCAGCAGCTCATATGTTTGGGTGGAATGAAAGCCTGCAGAATTCTGGATATTTAGATCACTATATTTGCTGTTCTGGGCCTGTAAAGCCTGTTTAGACATTGTATGTATATAAGGTTATCCTGACATAGGACAAGATGTAGAACTATTTTCTTACCTGCACTCTGTGTGCATGTTCAAAGAAGTGCACCACCACGTTGCATTTATTACAAGCCATCCTCCATTTTGGTCCAGAGGTGGGATCCAGCACCAAAACCCCACTATCACACTCCACACACTGTCCAATGCCCAAAGAGTTGAGAGAGTGCTGACAAGATGGATGGGTACATTCATTGCATCCCATACCTGGGAAGAGCAGATATGAAAAAAAGGGATCAGAATGTCAGAAGGCTGTAAAAGACCAAGACTACTGTAAGGGCCATATTTACTAAGAAAGTGCTGCAGTTTTCAATTAGTTTGAGGCCACAATTTGCGTGTATTCAGCACACAAGACAGCAGCTCATTACGCAGTCATCTCCTGGACTGAACCTGGTACTGACCTCCAGACACACAGTGCGAGTGAAGGAGAGCTCTGATCTTGATTACAAAATATTTACCGCGATTCAACCCCACCTGAGAAAAACAGTTATATTACTCAAAATATTCATTCATCTAATAATAATAGTCATTCATCTCAGCGCCCATAAAAAATTAAATAATCAGGGTTTTCCCTAACACCACCCAAGTGTTTTGAAACGCAGAGCCGACAGCAGAGCAGAGAGATTTTTTTCATATTTATATTCATATTTCATATATATATATATATATATATATATATATATATATATATGTGTGTGTGTGTGTGTGTACTTTTACAGTGTACTCATATTTGTCAAAATAAACTAAACCAAAGTTGAGTGAAGGTTTTGCTTTCCCTTCAGTTGCCTCAAAAAACAAAAGACACTATAAACTATACAATTAATATAGGTGTATAATGTATCTGCCTTATGATATTGCTGAGTAAGTTTAGAAAGAATGAAGAAGACAGACATCAGTCAAATGCTCTGTAGCAGAGGAGTCCATCCATTAGTAAACCAACACTGCCTCTAGTGGACGATAATATAATTGCAGGATTATATCATCCTCATCCTGCAATTATTTTAAGAGGCTTTTTTTAAGTCTAGACATGACGCATGTGTCACCAAATTTTAGGTTGTTCTGCTCAACCCACTAGGAGTTGCATGTCAGACTATAAAATGTGTCATTTCCTGCTGCCAATCGGTGGCGCTATGACTGTGACTGACAATTAGCATATAGACGCCTTCAGGCCTAGGGGGTCATGAAACATGGTAAGTTTGGGGCCTCTTGGACAATGTACAGTCCAGTTATAAACCACTTTCTGTTTCACGGTGAAACACAAATTCCACGCCACGTCACGGGCACACCGTTCAACTTAATACAAAACCTTTAACAACTTTTAATCACAAAGGTCTTTAGATTGTTCTGGTCGATCCGATAAAATCTCTAGGACAAGTTCATCAAAGTACGGAGCCCCCAAATGGCATAAATTACACTAGTTTATTAAAAATAACTGACTTCCTGTTGGGTTTAGGGTAGGGCTCCCAGAGAAGTCTGGACATGATACATATGCATACCAAATTTCGTACATCTAGGTAAAACGTGCCGCAGGGGCTAGTAAAGAAATTGTAGGGGGCACTATCGAGCCATTTTGCCACACCCATGCGTGAGACCCATAAAATATATAATTTTTCACCACTTCTGACGCATGTGCAAAGTTTCATAACTTTTTGAGCATATTTAGCCCCTCAAAAGTGTGATTTATTTGGACAAAGAATAATAATTCCTTCAGTTTCAATAGGGTCCTCACACGACTTCGTGCTCGGGCCCTAATAACTAGCACTAATTCTCTAATATGTATGACTTGCAAAAGAAATGGCGGTGCCTCCACTTAGTAGGAATACATAAGTTTATGATTTAAATCCCACTAAGGATTTATGTATTTAAAGAGGTACTGCACACTTAAACATGTTTTTTGAGTTGTAAACTAAATTATATGACTGCACTGTGATAAAACATATCAATGCTGGTGTTAATATTGACATTTCTTAACAAATTTATTTGTTTATTTATCAGCATTTCATGGGTTGACAATGGCTCAACACACCATCTAATGTTTTAAATCAGTCCTGAACGTGTGAGGCCAATGCTGACATCGAGTCAACCGGTTGGGACCTGTCTACGTCATGACATTTATATAAAAAAAAGACTCTAATCAGTGTCACGCTACAAAGCCACGAGGCCACGTCTCCTACAGTTGTTGTTCCCTCACTCAATGCATTTTTTAAAAATGCTGTGAGGGAGGGTTCTAGCTGAATTGGAGGGTGTAGTTAAACTTGAATTACTATCCCTTTTCAAACTTTAAATAACTTAAAATAAACCTTAATGAAATGCAACAAACAACACATTGTACTTTAAATGCAAATCATGAATTTTAGTTTAAGGTTAACATCTCATCCCAGAGCTCTGAAATATGGTTTACCCAAGAGTCAGTTCTATAGGCTCAGACGCCTATGTCACTCAAATGAAGAATTAATCAATAAAGCTCCTGCAATGAAAAAAATGTTTTTTGGACAGAGGCTACTCTTTACAGGGTGTAGATGAGGCTTACCAAGTTGTATTTTATAAATAGTGTCAAAAGTGTCAAAAAAAAAGATAAAAGTTGCTCTGTCTCCTGCATTACCACTTATAACCCCCCCCCCTCTCAGTTTCCTTTTTAAAAGCCTACAAAACCCCCCAAAATGGAATTCTAACCCGTTTTACCGTTTTCCAGATTGAGTGAAATAATTGAATGAACGGATGATACACAGACCCGACTTCAATAACTTTATGAGTCACAAACTATGGCAACAACCATAGTTGAAAATTTCCCCGCTGTGGGACAATAAAGGCTTATCTTATCTTATCTTAACCCCTTGGCTTTACCTCTAAGGCCACCTGCAGATTACAAATTTTGTGTAATAATGACTTACTAGTGTTAAGGCTGGTTTAACGTTTGTTGTCAGGGTCACAAGGATCCAGCTAATTAGCCACTATGTAACAACCACAACAATAACCAAGGTTTTGTCCTACCTTTCTTCATGTCCCTGAAAGGCGGGTTGCTGAAGCAGTAGGGGCATAGGGGGTAGCTCTTGCCCCGGGCCCCAGAGGTCCACAGCACAAGCTCAAAGTCATCCAGCGGACAGCGGAGCTCCTTGTACAGCTTGATGGCTCCATTCTGGGGAAGACTGTATGTCTCGTCACAGTGGGAGCAGTGGAGCCTGCTGGGCTTGGCCTGCAGATACATGTTAGGATCAGATGTCAGGATCAGATCAAGTACATCCTACAGACTAGACAGTTGAAACAACAGGGGATGAACATCAAGTCCTCATCTAAACACCCTCAGAGACCATTATGGCTCTCGTGCTGTGGCCACTTATCAAAGAAAAAAGGAGGCTGTTAGTATCATCTAACAGTAGTTATACTGTTGGCCACATATACTGTGGTCAGAATACAGTATGTGGTCAATTCCATCTTGTATATATGCAGGGCCTAATATTGATTTTCATGTAATGACTTTTAACATCAGTATTATTAAATTAACAGAAGGGCCCCATTTGCAGCAGAAGGTCGATAGAATGGAGCAGAGACTGAACAAGACCGGCACCACCGCTGACCATCTCTCCAGAGCATGCTGCTTCAGGCCAGATCGGCTGACCCGAAGGACACGCCGGCAGCTGCCGGCCTCACTCTCTCTCCCTACTCCATACCATCATACCAGCCTGCTGCTTGATTCTCTCCTCAATCAGAAATTGGAGAAGTGCAGCTAAAGAATCTGCAGGACAACAGAGTGAGGGATGCACCACAATCATTTCTGAGCCCTTTTTTATCTTTGAGAAGATAAAATATAGCTTTGTAGTGTTGGGTTGCACTGCACTGTTATGTAGTTGAAAAAGTAGCTCAGTTTGAAAATGTTACATTAATTGAAAATACCAACTGAATGTTACTGGGAAATGTTGTAATACTAATAGCGTACTCCCCAACTCTGTGCAAACAATCAGTCTGCAGTTTACATGGACAAATGGATAACAAAGGAGCAAAACACAAATGTTGAATATTCTGAATCACATTATTGCCTTTATATTGAAACCCATTTCCTTACAGTGCAAATCTAAACACATGTCCTGTGTTATTAATGCTGTGTTGCTTCTGCAAGTCTAGCGTGATAAGGAGCCTGATGATGAATAATTTTTACATCTTTCATTGAGAAAGAATTCACCTGCACTAAAGTGTGGCACAGTCATGGTCCCTGTCATGAAACAAGTCTCTGTTAAGACTGGATGAAGTTTCCCAAAACATCATGTTACCACCATGACCTCCAGGCCATAAAACATGACCCACCAGGACTCAGGGATGACATTATGGGAAAGCTAAGTGACAATTGCCCAATTTACAACAGGCCTGTAGTAAACTAGCCTAATACTACCACATTCCAGGATATGGGCTGAAGATTCAACACTCTGAACTCTTGACACAAGAACAAAGGAACTGACTTTGCCATGCTGAATTAAATGTATATTAATGAATATGCTATGTTTAACTAACCCTCTGAAAGGTACTGAAGTTTAATATGTTTAACATGCTAATTTTGATGCAGGTTGTAGCGGGCTTGACACTTATGAAGAGGGGTGCCAGTCAGAGTCACGTCTGACAAATAATAATTATAACATAGAAAGCAAGAAAATATGTAAAACCATACAAAACAATAAAGCAAAATGGCAACCAGCAATGAAATATACTCAATCAAAAACCCAGCACTGCAAACAAATAGACCACAGCTCAATTCAGTTTTGCAAGATGTGTATTGAACCAAACAAGCCGGCAATATTAGTGTGTGTGTGAGTGCGTGTGAATGTCTCTTTTCACAGTCTCAGTTCAATCCACTCAATCCGTTTCGTTTTTTTCCCCCACTTCTCTGCTTTGGAGAGATGATGGGCTCATACCCAGACTCTGTCTTGTTCCCCAAACTTCATATCTCGTTTGTGTTTATCATAGTTCCTTTTCTGGCGCCATCGTCCAGTTTTTCAGAAACAAAGGAACACAGATCCTCCAGCTGCGCGATCTTGGTGTAGGCAGGGGTGTCAGGAGCAGGCTCTCAAGGTTGCAGCACCACATCTGGGGGCCTCTCAGCGAACGACTGAGATTCAGCTCTGCAGGGGAATATCCAGGGGACTCCTGGACCGCCAAGTAAATCGCAAACTGGAACTCTGGGAGGTACTTATCCCACTGCTTATGTTGGCTTCCGACATAGGAGGCAATCATGGTTTTTAAGGTGCGGTTCACCCTCTCTGTGAGGTTGGTCTGGGGATGATAGGCAGATGTTAATTTGTGTCCCACATTCCAGGTTCGGCACACTGTTTGGAAGACTGAGGAGACGAACTGTGACCCACGATCAGAAAGAATGAAATCAGGAAGGCCCCATCGGGTCAAGATGTCTCTCACCAGGACTTGAGATATGGTTTCTGCAGTGGCCTTCCTTAAGGGGAACAGTTCCACCCACCTGGAGTAATAGTCCACATAAACCAGTAGATAGACATTTTGTTTGGAGCTTTTGGGGAACGGACCCATCAAATCCATCCCAAGCATTTCCCAGGGGCGTTGAACCAGAGTTGGCTGGAGTTTTCCTGCCAGTTTCCTGTTTTCGGGTTTATACAGTTGACACACTTGGCAGTTCTGAACATGTTGTTGGACATCCCAGCTCAGCTTTGGCCAGTAGACCAAAATGCAACAAACACAACAGAAGTTAGAACTGAAGAAACTGAATCCTGCACACCCCAGCCAAGTGGGGGTGTGTGAAAATGTTATCATGACTCTCCCTGCTGAGAGAGAGAGAGAGAAACCTCTGATTCAAGCCGAATAGCTACGAGGGATGGAACGCGCCCCAAAAATGCCTGACGGAGAGACCGATGCCTCGAGCCGACTTGCCACGTGGGGACAAACACACCCGGTGAGGCCCGAAAGCTCCAGAACGGTCCCACAGGAGAAACGTCTCCCTCCTCCCTTCCAGAGAGACTTCTGCCCTGGCTATCTGAAGTACCAGGTGAAACTTTACTTTTCCTGTGATACTGGGGTTGATGCTATAGATTACCTAAAGTAATTTAGCATTAGATCAAGAATAGAATCTCCCTTTCACTCTGCTTCCTAATAACCTCTCAGCTGCTGAACAATGCATTAAGGTGATTTCACTGATCAATATTAAAGTTATCCAGTGGCTTCCTGTGTTTACCAAAATAATCATTCAGTGCATCATCCGGTATAAAATGGTCCTCATTTCATGCATTAATTGTCTGTTGTTGTATTCATAATCTCATTCATGAATTTATTAATTGTTCATCGCTGTATTCATTGAATTTATTCATGGTTGCATTTATTCATTCATTTGTATGTCTAGTAGTTATAGTTGTGTGCATAGTTAGTAGTTTAATTAACCTTTCATTTATAAAGAACTTGATTACTATGTGGTTTGTGAGTATTAAGTATTAAGGTCACCGTACATGAGTCAAGAACTCCATAGACTGAATTAATTGTCTATGTTTTTCCCTTTTTCAAGGGTGGTGCCCCGAGGTGAATTTAATGTTAGTTAAATTCTGTTATTTAATATAAATATTGATTATTTCTGATAGCCATCAGGTGACAGGTGAAATTTGGTTTTGATTGATCAAAGTTGGCAGGGTTTATAAGGAAGTAATCAAAATTTTAGCAATACAGCACTCAAAGCTTACTCCTAGAACTCCTAGAGACATACTTTTTGCAACACATCTTGCAATAAGAAAAGAAACTTTGCTTAACTGCAACCAATGGCCAATTACAAAGTCCATCACTCTATATTTATACTCCAAAAACTAAAAAGGATTTGTTAAAATACTACCAAAACTGATTCACAATTTGTTTAGAATCTGGAGATGAAATGTTGTAAAAAGTTTTGACATATGTACAAAATTGAGGACGCAGTGACAATAAATGTCTTAGAGTAATATGTTCTGTATGAACAACATGTCCTAACTTGCCAAATATAATGTGTTTCATGAAAATATCAGACAACATTTCTGTGTTGATCACAATCGTGTGTGATTTCTTTGAGGGTTTTATCTTTTTTTTTTTAATCTTTTATTTAATTTGAAATGTTGGTGAATATTTAAACTTTCCACTGCATTAATTCTCATAGACCTCCATTGTATTTACAATTCCTGTGAGAACAAAATACACCCAGTTCAGGAGAAACCCTGGTAGTCTTGGGGTTGTAGTAAAGGCATAAGTGCCCCTAAAATAGTTCACCCTTTTCCATACTCACTATGACATACTGATCACCAGCACAATAATTAATAATGATTAAGTTTTACAAGTTTTAAAGTACTGCATTGGCCTAGTGGTCTAAGACACATATCCTGTGACTGCAAGTTCACCAGTTTGAATCCAGCTCGGGAGCCTTGGTGTGTGCATTCTCCCATTTCTCTCCACTATCTGCTGTAAATTCTGTTCACACATGGTGATGCTTTAAAATTGTATAATGAATATATGTCCAAAACAATGTGCTTGGACCACGCTTATATTTAAATTGACACTTGTTCTAAACTCCAGAAAGACTAAATGTATCCATTTCACAAGAGCTCAAATGACTGATGTTCCTACTTTGATCCATTCTCAGAGGAAATCTAATCAATACAGTATAGTATTATACATACTTAGATATATAGCAGTTTGTCCTACAAAACTCCTATTCTAATTGGATTTTTATACCAGAACAGAGCTCGTTTCTCCTTTAATAACAGAGAAAAACATAATACAGTCCAGTATACTATCTCCACTGGAGTATGGAGATGTCCTGTATGTTCATGCTGCTGCCACAACCCTTAAACCATTGGACATCATCTACCACAGTGCCATTCTATTCATTACTCAAGACAGCAATCACACTGACCACCGTTATATGAAAAGGTCAGAGGTCATCACTGACATCTAGAAGGCATCAACATACCTGTGTTTTCAAAGGCATTATGGGATATTGTGTGTGGACAGACAGGCCAAAAAAGTAAAGGTATTCCATTTTAAATTAAATCTATAACACAATAAAGGGTGCTAAAAGTGAAGGGGTCTATGTACTTTCCGTAGCCACTGTGTGTATGAAGAAAATTGAGTATTATTAAAGCACATTACACCACCATGTGACTCCAAGTAGTTACATGTCCAGGACTCTTAATATAAACTTTCATGACTGACACCGATAAAGTTCCTTGAAATTGTAATGAGGCCAAACTGTGCACATGGAGCAATCTAAACACGTGAGTTCCTAGTCTTACGTAGCACCCAGAGGACTTCATACAAGGGTTACCTTGTGGTTTTTGCCATAACACTCCACTAAATAGTCACATGAAACCCAGAACGCATATATTCAGATACAATGACCAAAATATCTGCAGCCTCATGACTCATTCATAAATTTAAAAGTGGTTCTGTCGTCAGGTTGAAATGGTAATAAAGGAAGCATGTCAGATTTAGCATTTTAAAGCTCTTTATTGAGCTGAACTTTGAAGGCCACAGCTCTCAAAACGAACATAAATAGTGCCTTGATTATTTAAAAGTAGAAACGTTTGTACAAAGTGTTTCAAGGTGGACTTAAGAAGCACATGGTTGTGATAATGTCTAATCTTTGACCCTGAAAATTGCATTCACAGTGACTCAACAAGGGGCCTGTAGCATCCTAGTGTTAAAGCGGGACACGTCATTGGCACTTAACCATGGCCATCAGATGTACCCTGGTCATCTACTGTTACCTCATACAGTAAAGAAAAACAGTAAAGCAACATGCTGTCTGTTGCAAAATTGGTTGTGGTACCCCATTGTCTTGTCTTGTGATGTTAACTGTAGTAGTGTGGAGTGGTGATAAACTGATAATGGCCACCAAACATCTCCTATGTTCATATCTATAAAGGGCGGGCTCCCTCTCTTTGAGGAGGTGTCTTGTGTTCTGGTATGTACATCTCTGACATTGTCCCTTTCAAAATGCACAGACATTCTAGGGTCTTGCTGATGAACAAATCTACAATCATGCTTTCTTCAAATTCTAACAGTAGTTTTGACTATTGTGCTGACCTGGATATACTTCATGAAGCGGTGGCACTTGCCACAGCGGGACAGGGGCTTTCCAGTAGCAGCAATGGGTGAAAAGGAGACTTCCATCAACTCATCCATGCCTGTAAAACACAACAGACAGATACTGTGGGCTGGAGTTGCATAGGAATGAACCACACTGTAACATATGTCAAATGCTATTTCCCTTGGTTTATCAATTCCTTTAAAACGTTAACCATTTGCTGTATCTCCTCTTGCATTCACTTGCACCTTTCAACCTTGCTAGTGAATTATCACGCATCCTCGTTATTGACATGACCCTGCATTTTTACTGTTTTTGCTCATTTTCACATGCACAACTCACACACAATCAGGTTACACAATCAGGTCAGTCTATGTCCTTTCATAAGTCAGTCTTGGTACACAGTTATGTAAAAACGTTTTGGACAACTGAGGCTTCAACATGGTATACAAGATTCAAACAGCAATTATATGGAGGACCAAACTGTCATAATCAAAAATAAATGAATAAATGACTCAATACATAAATTAATATGCAATTAAATGCACCAAAAATAATATTAAAAATACATGTAGGCCTTAATTTATAAAATGTGACATAAATTGATATTTCTGTATTTATTTCTGTATTATTTGCCCTTTGCATATAAATTCCTCTATTTATTTACTTTCCCACTTAATTTTCCATTTTATTTATTAATTTATAAATGTATTTATGTATTTATTTATGTATTATTTTCCCTTTGCAGTCCCCCCATTTGTTTCCCCAAACTTATTTATTTATGTATTGTTTTCCTTTTGCATTTTCTTTTTACATTTCTGTATGCATTTCTGCTTCATTATGCAAATGAGTGGGGCTGTCTTTCAAAGTGTGTCATGGGGTGCATTCAGTGTTGCCAGGTCTGTGGTTTTCGGGTGAACTAGGCTACTTTTGACTCCAGATAAGCATGTGCACACATGGACATGGGACATGACATGTCGCATCCTTGATTAAGAATCCATTCCTATGTATGTTCAATTCAATTCAATTCAGTTTTATTTATATAGCGCCATATCATAACAAAGTTATCTCAGGGCAATATACCTTAGAATATACCAAATGTTGGGTAATATACCTTAGAATCTACATGTAGCATCATTGTGAACCAATGAAAATCAGTTACACTTTCATCATTTAAGTAGGGCTAAACTAACTAACTAAACGATTATTTTTATTATCGATTAAACTGCCTATTATTTTCTTGATTAATCATTTGGTAAGTAAAACAGTAGGAAACACTGAAAATGCCTGTCACAATTTTCTAAAGCTTAAGCCTTGACGTTATAGCCTGGCATTGCCAGACCAATTTTCAAATATGAATTAGTCAGGAACCTCTCAGTTCATTTTTGATTTCTAAGGTGTGTTGTCAACGGGTGCAGACCAAAAAGCCTCTGGACGCAATTGGATAGACCTGCAACCAATCAGAGCAACAAAACGTGTGACATAGTGCTGATGTTTGTTCTTCTTTTAGAGAAAATATACCGTCCAGTTCATTTAATACTGACGCAATAGCAGATTCAGAACGTTCCACATCAGCGGCAGCCATCTTGGTTGTTTACGAAAATGCCTCAACGGTGCTCCTCTGTAGGCTACAGTCATCATATCAAACCTGCCCCATATTAGATAAAAGGTTGTGATTGGCCCGACCCGGGACAGGTGGGCTGGAAATCTGTCTGAATGGAAGGAGGACCAGACGCATGTGCCAGAGCAAATAACACATGAGCTCCCAGATTTGTCTGGTTCCCAGGCTATTGACATTATCAAATAAAGATATTCAATATATCTTAATGTATGACAAAAAAGCAGCAAATACTCCAGTTTGAGAAGCTGAAACCATCAGATGTTTGGCATTTTTTCACAATGAATGACTTAAACAATTAATTGACTATCAAAATATTTGCAGATTCATTTTCTGTTGATCAACTAATCATTGCAGCTCTACATTAGAGCACTCATGTCCAACATAGTGTCATGGTCACAGGTTGTCATTTGTTACTTTTGATTGGTTGCCAAACTTCAAGAAGACGGGTCTAATGTGGTTGCCAAATGCCAAACGAGAGTAGAGGAAGAAGAGTAGCGTGCTGCTAAAAGTGCAACTCTTTTTGTTGAGAATGTGATGGACAATGAATGATAACCCTCATCCCTTAAGTATTTTGGTTTAGTTTCTGTCTGCATCTATTTGTTAACCTAAATTAACTTTAATCAACTGAGCATGGTTGTTATAACGAGAAGAGGAATGGAGCGGACCTGAGCGGGCTGTCCCCACCACACAGTCCAGTGGACGACATTGTGGGGAATGAGTGGAGCAACAGCAACACATTTAGTCTACCTCACCAGGGCTTCAGGTAAAGCCTGCATCTTTTCTTGTTGAGAGGCAACCATGTTATTCAGGTTGTGATAGCATGTTAATAGCTGGTACAACCATAAGGTTTAGTGGTAATTAAAACCCCTATACTTAAACCAAATAATTTTACCAGCACTACCAGTGTCATGACAATGTTTTGAAAACATAGATCCCATTCTTGTGGCTGCATTAACAACAGATAGTGACTGTGAAGTTGTCTCAACTTGTATTAGATGTTTTGTGATGTTAGTGAATAAAAAAATTTAAAAAGCCCATCGTCACTAGGGTTTACACAATGTTACCCTTTATGCAGACAATCTCTTCAAAGAGCTTGTGACAATGTGCTCCTGTGGCTGCAGTAAACTTACTGGTGATGGAATCCACAAAGTAGTGAAACTTCCTCTTGAAGATATCCAGCGTGTGCTGCAGGACCTGCTGGTAGTTGGCCTTACCAAGGGATATAAGGTTCAGCTGCTTCTCCACAGCGCTGCGTATGGTGGGGAGCACCAGCTCTGCATCTGCAAAACACACACACAGCCAATCATTGGTAATTTAATCGCATTCTACAAAAGCCACTCACAAATTTAAATTCTCACTAATAAAGTGGCTCATGTATTTTAATGAACTGGACCATTCTGTCTGGTCCCATGTCCCCAAGGGGTAATTATATGGGACTACCTGCATAAGTTGACATAGTGTCCAAAGATGATTCAGCAATGTTCTAGAAACCCGCAATCAATGCACAGCTACAAATCCATAAAAGAATTACAATAATATAAGGCAAATTACCTGTCTTATAGTAGCCATGTACCAGGACAATACCCAGGTTGGTTGGCTTCAACTTGCGCCCATTCTCTACTGTCACATAGTTCCTCTGGCAGATGTTGTTGATGTGGACAGGGATGCTGGCATCAGTACCTGGACAGCGGAGGACAGAAGCCAACATGTATGTAAACTGTCAGCAGATGAATGCTGTTATGCTCTTGTAGTGCTTAACAAAGACCCACGTTAAGTAGTGAGTTTTGACTTATACTAATTTACATATACAAAGGCCAGAAAAAGAAAGACCTAATTAGTTGAGTGTAGTCTTTGACTAGATTTGAATTAGTATAGGTGAGGACTGCCTGAGAAACTGCCATCAAATAGTCACTGCAGTTCTTTTGGAGTTTTTTGCATGTCCAAATAGGACCCAAGCAAAACCTACAACAATATCGTGACCACATAACATATTAATATTTTAAATATTAAGTGATAAGACACAGCTTGTTGAAGATTTTGATGCAAGGCTCTGTATACATGCCCTCCTCTGGATGCATGTACAGAACAGATGGATTAAAAAAATAGAAAATAAATGGATCTAGTGGTGAGATTGTTTCTTCCAAGGTCAAGAATAAATATGGAACCTAAGCTTTTAAGCCTATATGGATGAAGAGTCTTTAAACCTGCAATAATGTTTTGGTCAGTTGGCGGCGGTGGAAACAAGCTATAAACACAACACATCCACCTGATGAATGTCCAATTTTCAATCTTCTTTCAGCTCTGTTTTTAGTCTCCACCAACTCCTGAGGGAAATATCTGGCTCTTTAGCTACTAAATGCTCCACTATGTTCACCTGCTGATCTCTAACTTTGTTATAAGATGTGAATTTGGAGTTTTACATTTTTTAGATGTTCAAAATAGATTTTAAGCTGCACTGATCAATACTTTTATATTGAACAATGCATTCAATTAATTTGAATTTAATATGTGTCTAATGTGTGATGTGGAAGAAGTCACTTGTGACAAACCCATAGAGAATGATCACCAACTCTGCACCTCTATGGAATGTTTTAGCCCTTTTCATCTCATTGTTTTGGTTTAAAACATCTCTGGTTAATGGTTAAAATCCATCTCTTATGTGTCTGCATCTCACATGTACATATGCATTCTGTATATTCTCTCACTCCAGTAGATCTGCTGATTTTGTCTGGTTAAATAAAATATATTATAGCAACACCTTGAGAATTGAGGCCAACACTCTGCACAGGCTGCTTCCTCTCTTACAAATACTTTCAGTTAGAAGATATAAACAGCAATTATGTCCACCAGGCAGTGCTGAAGTATACCAATGCCATGTTTCTCCATGAGGGTGATGAGTTCGGCCTCGGTCAGGTAGTCTGGGGGGCTGGTCTGCTTTTCCACCAGCTTGATCTCGTCTACTGTGAAAGTTTCTCCACGCTCACAAGCTGGCATGGCCTCTTCCAGAGGGATGCCCTGCCATGGCATCACTACTGTGTAACCTGGGAATTGAATATACAAGTAGCAAGGATTGGGTTGCACCAGCCATTTGTAAATCCATCACTAAGTTTGCTTGACTACTAGCTAGTTTTAAAGTAGTGATTTATTAAATCAGGTTTCACCATTGAAACTTAAGAAATGCCAGTTAAGACTTTAGTAATGTGTAACATCTGTAGCACTGTCCAATCAAAACCCATGTAAACCGGAAGTTACTGTAGCATCACAAGCTGTTTAAGGGGGGCAAACAACACACTGAACTTAACTGCCAATCCTTGGTATTAAGATGTTACTTTGTTTTATTTATATAAGCATACATGGATAAATATGTGTGTTTCAGAGTTAGTAGTATTCATGCAGTTTAGAATGAGAGCGAGGATCAGATTATGCTAACCTAGTTGATTTTAAGTCAATTAGCAAAACTCTACTGGCATAATGTTTTGTAATTTGAGGTATGGTGTGTTATTGTTTTGAAATGTTATTTAAAATCTTCTCTGTTTACATTATTACTACACAGCATTTTATCACATGTTGGGTCATACGTGTCTACCATATTCCATATTATCTCTTTTTCTCTTCACTCTAAAAGGGTCGTATGTTAGCTGTGCAACAGTACACCTGGTAACAACTCATTTCTATGAACAAACTAGTTTGTGCGGTGCACTGTTTCAATGTAGTGATTTGTAAGTCTCCAATTAGTAAACCTTTCTGTTATAACCAGGCCAAGTTTGAACCGATGTAGAGTTGGTGCAACTGGCTACAGGTCATTACAATGACACAAACAAACACATCATGAAACATTTCTCTTCTTAAACCACCTCAAGAAATTCTTGAAAGGAATTGCACTTTACTCAAAAGTTAATATAAATTTTGAAATGCCTGTAGGACAGTGATGTAATGAAGAGGTCCACCACGAGGGGGCCCAACCTCGTAGGTAACATTTATGATGTCAAAGGAAGGGATCTTTGTAGCCTTTGCAGTCAGTCACAAGCAACCACTTAAAAGTAAGGAGAAAATACACTGAGCAAATGAACTATAATAACAAAGTCACGTGTAATACACGTGATATAGGAATATTTAACCTCTCCATCCCTTTACTATAGGCTAAGTAGGTTAAAAAGAGGTTTACTTAACTCACAGTAACCTGAGCTCTTGACAACTTTTTAAAGGGATTGAAGATCCAACTGTTTTCAGACTACTACAAAATTCTTGCTGCCATTTGGAGCTTCAAATGTGCCAAGTGCAGCTTGGTACTCAAGAAGCGAGCAGAATGTGCGACCAGCTGGCTTTACCTGGTGATATCAGGGTTTTGCCACTACATGAGAAGGCCTCTGTGCCAATGTTGAAGTCTATGGTGGTCTGTAGGTACTTGCAGTCCTGACTGACAGTGGCAATAAAATGTCGTGTGATGTACTCGTATAGTCGCCAGCCATCACTTCCTGTGGAAAAGCAGAAGAAGAAGAACCTGAGTTAGAGGCTAAACATGAAGGTCCATGTAAGAATCTAAAGATCCGAGTGGGTCGTTGTCCGACACAGTCGGAAAGCCGAATTGTTTATAGTTGTTCCAAGCAGCCACACTCAAAATACACACATACACACTGAGATACAGTTTCACAACTCTCCACAGACATCTGCAAATAATATTGCTACAATAATACTCCCATACATAATACTTCAAAAATATTCCAATGAAATTTCTGTCATCAGTATTGTATTCATACATTGTGATTTTATCCACATTCATTCTGCACAGTCACTATAGCATTATAGTGACTGAGCATCTGTGAATTCTAGCCAGAGGCTCTCCAGAAAAAGGGTTAGCGCAATATACTTAACACACCCACTCACACTTAAAAAGAAAAATTCTAACTTCAAGATAATATTTTCAAAATATTCCTAAAATAACGTACATTTCTTTTATCAGCATTATTTCGTGACTTTATCTAACTTTTCATAATTGTAATTCATTACAACATATAACAATTTGTTCTGTATTCCCTTATGTTATCAGATTATAGGGATATCAGTCTGTATGTCCTGATAATGAAGAGATGATGGAGAGAGACTCTGTGAGAGATCTGTCTGTTAGTTGACTGTCATGGGTGCTACTGCAGCAGTGAGAACGTTCACTTAGCTGCTTCTGTTATAGATTCAACCTCACTGTCAACAGTTTTCATAGAGACTATTTCTGTGGTAGAAAGTAGTTCTAACAAAAACTGTTTGTAGTGAGATCAGTGGATTATCCTGAGTAATCGGGACACCATTTCTGATAAGATATTGGTGACATTGCTGCTGACTTTTTTTTTTATTCCACACAGCAAACTAAATTCCATTCACCTCCATTGGATTGGGGTGGAGGCAAAAATCTCAAAACCTGGACAAATAAAACCAAAACTATCTGCATGGATAGATAATGTTTGTAATTTGGGTAAATCAGCACTCAATTAGATTAGGGCGTGTGCGTGTGATCAGTGTAAAAAGTCTTAATATGCTGCGTCCATCATCAAGTCCATCATTGGTACATCATATACAATAAAATATCTATTTTGACAGCTGATGTCTTGCCCTTCCTTTTTTCTCTCAGAAGTGATATTAATGATTTATAATCCATTATCTAAATAGTTGTATGACTCACCCAGTTCCCCTTCTGAGGCAGCACGCATGGGAGTGATAGGTGGATGGTCTCCAGCATCAGTTCCTTTCCTGGGTCGGTTTAATCCAGTTGAAAGCAGAGCCTTCACCTGATGGAGAGATAAAAATTTACATACATTTATGCATTCAAGCCCCATATTCTAAATGCCTGTCTGTGAATGTATCAGGGCATGAATCTTTTTATGTATCCTTGGCTCCACAGTAGCCCTCACCTCTTCTTCCCAGATGGGATTGTTGGTCTGCTGCTTCAGTGTTTCCTTCAGGTCAAAGTTCTCTGGGTAGTGGGTCGTCTCAGTACGTGGGTAGCTGATGTAGCCCTGTGTATACAGGCGCTCTGCAATCTGCATGGTATGCTGGGGTCCCATGCCTGAGACATCAAAAAGTATTTTTTCTCTTCCTTTTTATACCCTGACATAACTGGGAGGTGCATCTCTCTGACCTTGCTGGGTCTCAGTCTGAATAAGGTTGATGGCTGGACTCTGTCAGAATACTGGACTCTACATTAGTTTTATCCTATCAAAGTTGAGTTGCATCTTTCCAAAGATTTTAGACAGTCAAGTTCATTCCTACAAATACAGATTTTTTAAAAGTAGATTTTCCTTTAACCACAGTGTGAAATATATCTACCACAGTGTGTTCCTGTACAATTTGTCCATTACCTTCCATTGAAAAACTACTGAAACTGCACGCCCTATATTTTCAATTATAGTAAATAGAAAGTCTGGATTTTTTCTTTTAAAGAATAAGGTTGGTGATATTCTATATTTTTGTCATTGTCAACAAATCCCATGAAAATACCAAGCCAACAATGAGTTGATCCTACTAATAAGTATTGTGTGTGTATCCAAAGCCTGATAACATCTTATTCCTCTGTGCCATAGAGCTCTATTGTGCAAAAACTATTGAAAACACATAAATGAGCCACACTGTTGCACTGGGTGACATGTTCCTTCATTATCATGAACACACACACTGTAGTTTATTTTGACTCAATTCCACATACACCTCCCACATCCTGCTGCCCCAAATACTCACAAGAGCAACAAATCTGGATTCAGCTGAAAATAGTCCCCGACAAATGCACAATAATCCATCTGATGAGTAACGTTTGCTAAAAACTACAGTGGCCAGTTGTTTTTGGAAATTACTGAGCCTTTTTAAAAAATTAAACTATAAATTTGTGAGCCGAAGTATAGAATAATGCCGGCCTTATCCTTTAAACCTCTACAATTTGTCTCTAAAATCATTCATAAATTAACCATATATCCAAACTAGGTTTGGTCAAGTGATTAGTCAATCGACAAAGCAAAAATGCTAAACATTCCCTAGTTTCAGCTTCTCAATTTTGAGAAATTGTTACTTTTCTCTGAATAGTAAACTGAATATTTTTAGATTTTGGACTGTTGGTTGGGAAAACAAGCTATCTGATGACATCACCTTGGGCTCTGGAAAATTGTGATTGAGAGTTTTCACTATTTTCTTACATTTCTTTGACCAAACAAAATTGATTAATCAAGAAAATAATCAGATTAACTGACAATGAAAGTAATCAATAGTTGCAGACTTAATTCAAACAAAGCAATGCTGAACATCAGCATTGACCTAACACTGACCAGTGACAGCATACCATATCAACACACTATTACATGCATACAGGCTTCTAAAATTCCCAACTATTACTTTCATTCATTTCATTAGCTAGAGGAGAACTAATAGTTATAGGAAAAGGACAACTGAAAAAAATACAACTGATGAAATTCTGCTTATGTTGATGTGAAAATACCTAAGGCAGAGCTGGCCACTCTCAACATCTCCACTGTGTTCAAGGCCTGGGGCCTCTGCTTGGTCTTCTCTTTCTTACTCACGGTATCCACCTGTATTAAGAGAAGTATTATACAGCTTATATCAGAGGTCAACTAAGGTGAGCTCCAATTCTGGTTGACTGTGACTTGGGTGAATCAGGTAGTGGAAATTTACTTATGTAACAATTGTACAAATTCTCTTGCCAATTTTTGCCAGCTTAAGTTTCTCCAAGCTTTGGTGATTTGAAATACAGGAAACATACATTGTTACAAAAATTAGGCTCAAGTTGATTAAAAATCCATTTGGCCATTCTAGTCTATAATATCAAATGTCCTCAATCTTCATCAGGATCATAGCCTGACCAATACAGGATTTTTGAGGCCAATAATGATATTGATACTTGACATGAAGATATATCGACCGATATTCATTCATAATCTTTTTTGGATAAGGTTCCCTTAAATGTGTTACTTACAGTGTAAAAATCAACACATATAGCTCTCGGGTGGGAAAATTTGTGTTGGAGACATTGTTTCTAAATTACCTCAAACATTTCTTTTACATTTCTCTACTGCAATTTCTTATATCAGAGAAATATATCAGGCAGGCTGTTTTATCTTACAGTGAATGCTTCCTAGTGGAAATGCACTGCCACTACATACTGGTTACACTTTCTGCTGGTGGGTAAGGACTTGCACTGTTATTTAAAATGCGAGATGCCCTTCCTAGGGCATTGACAAAAAAGAAACTGACAAACAAGGAATAGATTGTCATTTTGGGAAATGCACCTATTCGCAGTCTGTACAATAAATATGAAGCTACAGCCAGCAGCTGGTTAGCAATAAGACAAGGGGGCAAGGGGAAACAGCCAGCCTGGCTCTGTCCAAAGGTAACAAAATCCACCTACAAGCACCTCTAAAGCTCAATGATTAAAGGCGTTTTCACACCTATAGCTGGTTTGCTCTGGTCCAAATCAGTTGATGAGTTTGTAAACTTGGAGTGTTTTCCCCTTGGTTCAGTTTCTTTTCACACAGAAAAAAAAACAAGCAAACTAAAATACATCACTGCAAACCACGTGAGAACGTTCACTTAGCTTATTGGTCAGATGTGTCTGGGGCGGGAGCAAGAAAGTAAATACAGGAAGAAGGTCCTGTGTTCTGAACTAGTGTATATTTCTGTGAGAGAAATTTTGCTATGCAACTTAACATGGAGCAACGGCACAGTTGGCATTTGCTCATAACCGTGGTAATTATCTGGGCAGTATACCAGGCAAAACTATACCAGCAGAATGCCGAATGGACTTCGAGGAAACTTGAAAATGCTGAACTGCTTCACACTTTGCAAAGAAGATGTGCTGCTGCCTTCAGACAACTGAGCAGAACAAGGAAGCTTATATTTAGCCAAAACTCACGGAGTAGACCCGCTCCAGAGCACCTCCTCTCTGTGGTTGTTTTGGTCTGCACCCGAGTGCAATTGCTGTGTTCACACCTACCCAAACGGACGCAGCTAGGAGGTAAACGCTCCAGGGTCTACTGGATGCAGTCTGATGAGGTACATGATATGAGTATATATGGTGACTTATATGTTAATCACATCTATAAGCATATATGTGTGCGACATACATGGAAATATACACTAGATATGTAGTTAACATATTTTGTCATCTATCAGACTCAGGTATAGGATTGTTCCCCATAGAGAAATATATACAGACTGCATCCAGAAGACATTAAAACTTGTTTTAAAAAAGTCTTAATCAGTAACATTTTGAATTAAACACATCGTTTTTTCTGGAGCTGATGCTGGAAGTAGCTAATGAGTGAGCCATCTCGCTTCCTTCTCACCTCTGTTGAGAGCAGCACATGCACAGTACCGATCTGGCAGGATGTAGAGATCGGGCAGTGAGCAGTGACAGGGGCAACAAGAGATGAACTTGCTAGGCAGTCGAAAACTGTGCATTTTTCCAACAGTATGTGATGCACTTTTGCTAGATGTTTCGAAAGATTGCTTATGTTTCCGCCCTTACATGCAAAAGACTTGTTGCATTGTCAGCATCGACTCTAGTGAAGTGTAACCAGACTTTTGAGTGTTTAGTTCTCTCCGCCATTGTCGCTAAGAGCAGGGTCTCTCTCTCTTTCTGTGTCTTGGTGAGATAAATGGTGCAAGATAATGTTTATGTAGCCTAAATAAATAGGAAACCTCTAAATTCTTAATTTCGGCAATACCAAGAGCAGAACCGGTAATGTCGGAGCTTATCAATATTACGGTCTTTAATAATTTAGCCCCGGTGCTGTTTAATACCGGGTTTCAGTACCCATCCCTGGACTATAATTCCCATATTTTCAACCTAATGTAAAAACTTACTGCAGACACATTGTTATAAAATAAAATTATAATAAATACCTGGGCCTCCCTGGATGTCTTAGCCAGGTTGATGAACATCTGACCCACCTCCCTGTCGAAGACCCTCACCCTGTTCCAGTCCAGTGTCAGTTGGCTGTCCTTTCCTTTGAACACCTGACCAAAAAACATCATGTCTGTCAATATAGCACCCAAGGAAGAGATCACTGATGTTGTGTCTGGGGCAGTGAAACCGGGAATTTACCTTTGCCTGGAGGACCCAGTACGTTTCTGGTTTAAAGGACTGGATCTTGTCATGGCGTTCCACACAGAAGCCTAGAGTTGGGGTCTGGCATGGTCCAAATGAGATCAAGGAGGAGTCTAGATTGCCGTATTTGCCCTGGAAATACTTGGTCTGGAACCTGAAGATATTTGACCAACAAAGACAGGCTTAGGGCCTGTGTCCACATAGCATTTTTTTGGTTTACATGAGTGACTGTGTAGATGAAACACCAGATTATGTTGAAAATCAAGCATTTTTCAAGGAGTATATTCGAATTCAAGCATGTTCCTAACCTTGAAAACATAACGGTTAAAATTAAGCTTTTTTCAAACTGTCAAGACTTTGTACGAACCCTACATATATTAGATGGGGCTCGTCAGCCTGGTAACCAAGTAAATGGACGAGAAACGTATTCTGGCCGTGTCTGTCAGTCCTGAGCTTTATGATATGTCAGACAGAGACAGAAAAGCACATTTATGGGAGCAGATCGGACTGACACTGAATGTTGCTGATGAGTGTTGTGCTTTTATCACCCTACGCGTTGTAAGCTTGTTGTTAGCTGTGCACTCACCACAAACAAGATATTGTTCTCATAGAAACAAAACCCACGTGTAGCATTTTTTCTTTCACCGCACAAGTGATTCCCAGCGCCCTACCAGAAAAAACGCTATGTGAACACAGGTCCTTAAATTACATTCATTATTACCTTAGATCAGTTGTGTGCAAAGTCTGGGAGCAGGGAATCAACCATGTGTCATCCTGACCAAAAAATTTGATGAAGGTTTGATTACTATTTTTATTTAATAATCAGTTCTGACTACATAAACAGTGAAACTTTCATGTGGTTGTCAATCAACTGATGCGTACCAGGCATAAGCATTTCTTTCTTTTCTTGTTGGGTGAAGCTGCTCTGTAGTACTTTCAGTTCTGGACAATGGATGCTCATCTAAATCAAACATTCAGTCTATGGCTGTGGGATTCATCTGTTACCTTTACACTGTGTGCCATGTTTGTGTATTGCATTAGCAACCTGGATGTCTTGTTTCCGCGGTTTTCTTGATTTTATTTGAATCTAATCATAATGTCCATTCTGTCCTGACGCCTGGACTTATTTGATGTTTTCTGTAAGTTCAAATGTTTTGCACAGTACATCACATGTATGTTTACATATAGATATGGAAGAAGCATGATGCTAAATCAAGTTTCCTATACATTTAATTTGTACATGGTTTGTGGCATTGTGCTCCAACCCTAGGTATTCAATCTAACACTAGCTGATTTCATTAGTTAACAAATTAAATGTTTCACTAATTTACACTTGAAGTGTAGAGAGAACTAATCACTGGCTGGGTTGGATCAATGGTTTACTTAAGTACCATAGCTTTGTCATCTCTCTCTGTCTCTCAGTATTTCCTTTGTCATATCTCTACTTTGAACTGTCTAGTAGAGCCAAAAATGGCAAAAACCTTTAGAAAAAAAGGCCATAATTGTCCAATATGTAGCCAATATGATTTGGGCCCCACAGCTAGTGGGACTCTCCTGACATCAGGGATGTTATGTACAGAGCTGTTCAAAGAAAAGGTTAGTTAGTTAGTTATACGTTTGTAAAAATTCTGAAAATCATATAGATTTGCTCTTATTTTTTAAATTATGAATAAATACCATGCATCAAATTTCTTGGGTGATACGACCAGCTGCAGGAAATCTAGCACAAGGTGGCTGCGTATGGCAGAGCCAGTGTGTGGCTGCCGCTGTAGAAAGCAAGTGTACCGTGTGAAGGCACAGCCGATGCGCAGATCCAGCTCCTGACGTGCATCTACTGACAGGGCTTCATTGCGGTTGGGCTCTCCCAGGCGGTTCATGGCGTTCCAGATGTCAGTGTCAGTAATGGAGCTGAATTTGGCACGGTAAATGCTCTGCTC